>NW_006494942.1:720983-754281 GCF_000471905.2 Amborella trichopoda
CTTAGAAGGATTTTTTATATTACCACTTTTTTTGGATGGCTTTATTATCATTAAATGAACAATGTTAAAAAAGAAAAAAATGATTTTGAATTTATAAATGCTAAGACTTTGAAATTCACAAAATCAGTGATCTAGATTCATTTTTGGATATGACTCATTTTGACCATATCTAAGATTCAAGTTGAATTTTTTTTTTTTTTTGGGATTGATTATTGAGATGAAGAGAAAGTGTGTGTAAAATTTAAGACCATACAAATATGACAAATATGATTTTATAGAAGCGTCGTTGCATTATACTATAATTGCATTGGATCATTGCTCATATATATATATATATATATATAAGGGCAAGCTTTTTATGCTTCCTCTACAACATAAAACTTATATACTTTCCCTTATCAAACCGTCTATTCTGAATGGTGGGCAAAGATTGCCCCAATTACAATGTTATGTCTTTACATTATTTTATTTTAATTTTTTTCTATAAATTATTTTCACACCAAATTTTATACGTCCAATCTTCTATTAAACTTGCACTAACAAAAAAAAAATTAAAAAAATATTTTCAATAACATAAAAAAGCTAAAATGCATCTAAAAGTTTTAAAAGATACTTTAGTCATTATATTTTATCGAAAAAAATATTTTTAACATTTTGTATAGGTTCGTCTAAATGAAAAGATGGTACTTACCAAATTTTATATTCATATAATTTATATAAAAAAATATTTTGAGAGATCGGATCTAAGATAAAATGGTGAGTGACTCTCTTTACCTAAACATATATGCATAGATTTTATAGAAACCGTTCCCGATAAATGTATATCTCATTGGACACATTTCTATAATAAATTTTGCAAAAAAAAGTTCTAAAATCACTAGGGATTCACCCCCGAAAGAAACAACCAATGCATCCCCAATGAAGGAGTGTACGTCGTGTAAAGTAATGAAAGGGAGGATGACAGGCCGCTCTCTTAAATTAAATTAAATGCTTGCCTGCCTGGCCATACCATTGCTCAGGTGTAGGGACACGTGGCTCGACATTCGAGAGCCCAGTGTCCCCTCAACTGTCCAAACTTGGTACCGCTCTCAGCTGTTTTCCATTATCCGCCAGCTGTAACCACTTCACTCCCCATTTACCCCTCTTTCTTCTTCTTGCCTCCTATATTCCCGCGGGAGCATATAAATTACCATACTCTGGAGTTTGGACAATCGAGCATTGCTGGTTGGGACCCATTACGATACTGTCCCTCCTGCAGCGAAATTCTTTTTTAACCCAGGGAAAAAAGTTTTTATAGAGTCGAGGCTCTAAACAACCAAATAAGAATCTATCTCAAAATTTTTACTAGAAAAGGTTGTTTTGATGCTGAAATATCTTCAAATTGATCATATTGACATCAAGATGCATGGACATGAGAAAAAAATGGATTTCAAGTTTTGGAAATAGTGTATTTTGTAACGTATTTTTGGACCGTCAATTTTCAAGATTTTCAAGTTTTTATGGATCTATCGATCTATACTATTTTTTAAGTTTTAAAATTTATAAAGAAATATAAAAATACATTTTAAGGCTATTACAAAGATTTATAGTATTGAAACAACATTTCTCAGTACTATTTAAAAGTAGGCTTTAATTTGATTATTTAGAGCCTAGGCTTTATACAAACCGCACTCCCTTTAAAATACCATCTACCGCTTCAAGATTTGAAGTGAAAACTCAGTTTTTGGATTTGGACCTATAAAGTCTATAGTTTATCATTCCAAAAAAAGAAAGGAAAATGTCAAGTAAGAACACGGTTTATATGGAGATTATAAATATGAAAAAAATTGAAAATTAGAAATAATAATTATATTAAAGAATCATTTGGACCATGAGTTACACGTGTTTTTAGATGAACCACTTATTTCCATCCATCTTTAGGATGGATGCTTTATACCTCTGGACCGCATGTTGAATAAATGCAATCCAACCTGTATGAGACAATTTTTCAATAAGTAAAACCTTATCTTACAAATCATCGAAAATTGTGATTCAATAATTGGAAAATTTTTACATCGATCATCTTAGCTTGAACATTATAGTTGTGAAAAAAATTAGATTTCAAGCTCTATAAATAATTTAGAACATACTATCGAGACTATCAATTTCGCCCTAAAAATAAGTGTTCATAGATCCGAAAGATCCATACCAGATTTTTAATTTCAAAATTTATTGTTGACGTTAAAAATTGATTTTAGAGCCATCATGGAGATCTCTATTAGTGAAAGTGTTTTTCAAACTAGAATTTGATTTGAGGCTTTATTTTGTTTGCATGAAACCGACGTGTGGGTACATGAGCGTAAATATCTCCAAATCCTACTTTTAGACTTTTGAGTATTTATTATAACCCTAAAATTTAGGGAATATAAGCCCCTGGACCGCAAGGACTAGGAGAATATACGCCTCATCAGTTTCAATACAATAAAAATCTCGGATTGAACATGAATTATCCATGTCCATTTTAGACAAGATTCTGATTTGCATAAGGTGCAAACCTCAAACAATCAAATTAAGGTCCATCTTTTACATTATGTCGAAACAACGTAGTTTTGCCGCTGAAAACGCTGTGATGGCGTAAAAAATATGCTTTCAACCAACTCCAAAAATGGTATAGATTGAATGGATATATAAATATTTGAAAATATTAAAAATAGATGATCCAAATAATATATTTCAAGATACACTTTTTAATACTTGAAATCTATTTTTATTTAGAGCCAAATATCTTAGGGCCGAGATTATCTATTGAAGAGTTTTGCAACATCGAAACAACCTTTATAATAGGTTTTTAATTTGCCACTTACTTCTATTTACTTATATTGCAGGGTTGAGACCTTTTATAAACTGTTTAGACAATTACATGGTTGAGATCTCTAAGTTAAAAGGCTTCTGTTGTTGTGGGAGGTTATATGCATACTATCCTACTGCTATTCGTTCTTAAATTTACTGACCCAAGGAGCATAATATCCATTTACTCCCTCCGTCGGACAAAACTCAATCTAGGAGCATTTTTAGGGTTGTTATTTTTGGGAGATTTAACCTCTTCAAACTTTATGCTCTACCTGATAAGAATTTTCTAAATCACATTTTTTATTGGTTGAAAAAATAATACGTCAAGATTGATTAGAAACCATCCAATTTTTTATAATTGAGAACTAATTATTAACTCAAAATTCATATTTTTTAATCAGTTGGACTTCAAACCAATGGTTAAAAGTGGTTGTGACCTCTTTGTATAAAAATAAATAGTCTCACAGTATATAATCCAAAATTTAAAAATATATATAATGAGACCATTTACTTTTGATATAAGATGGTGACAATCATATTTAACCATTAAATTTAAAATCGGGTGGTTGAGAATGTGTTATTTTTTGGGCACAAAGTTTAAAATAAAAATTTTCAAATGTTATACCACACAATCATCTCTGGGACAACGCCATATGATTTTAGGAAAAGTATTTGGTGAGTGCCGATCCACACTATTTTTGTGCAATCTCCTTATAAAATATATTTCAAAGATGTATTTTCAATCCAAAATTGTAGAGTTCAATAATCTCAAGCATGACAATGATTCAAATATGGAGTTCTTCTTTTTCAAAATATGTAAATGCTAATTTTTGAAGGGTGCAATTGGCATACAAATGCATCCGTAGCTGCAGCGGTAAAATATTCTTAGGATTATTTCAAAATCTATTTTTATATCTAATTATAAAATTTAAAAAATTTAAAAATAGTTAAAATCAAGTAGATCTCTAAACACATGAAAATCTTGAAAATGGATGGTGTAGTTAATATGTTGTAAAATGCATTATTTTTTAGACTGAAAATCTTTTTATATTTCATGGTCGATGTCGAGATGATCAATAAAATAGTTTTTCATCATTAAAACTACCTTTTCCAATGGATTTTTGAGTTATATCCGTAGCTATATCTACATTGTAAGGTTGCCATACCATATAAACTTTTTCCTTTTTTGGATTCCTTTGTCACCATCCATTTTAATTTTTAGTGGATGCAACATTCTTTTTTAACATCCATCTTAGAGATGGATATTAGATAGACAAGAGACCGCGTGACAATTGATGAGTCGGCTGACTCACCAAAACCTATAACTTTGAGGTCGTTCCCAAAATATTAGATTAAAAAAAGGCTTTCTTCTTCCTGTCCAAGGGACTAAATGTACAATATTCTCCCGTGGGAGCACAGTATATATATTACTACATGAGCTTAAAGTGTTCGAACCTTATGATTGCCTTTTCTCTACTTACTAATTTTGAATGAATAATAATAGCTTTGCCATAATTTGACTGACTTCACTAACCCCAGATGCGTCTTCTAGCGAAGGATGGTAGGGTTGCAAGAAGCGTTTATTAGTAGGGTCCGGGGCTCCAAACAATCAAAGTAAAGCCTATATTCAAATAGTATTGAGAAATGTAATTTGAATACTAGAAATCTTTGTGATAGCCTTAAAATATATTTTTATATTTAATTATAAAATTTAAAACTTAAAAAACAGCGTAAATCGAGTAGATATGTGAAAACTTGAAATTTTTGGAAATTAACGATCCAAAAATGCATTACAAGATGTACTATTTTTTAACTTGAAATCCATTTTTTTCTCATGCCTATACATCTTGGCGTTGAGATGATCAATTGAAGGATATTTGGACATTCGAAGCAACTGAAATTTTTGAGATAGGCTCTAAATTGATTGTTTTGCGGTTAGTATGGGGCCAAGGTTTTAAATAATCAAATTAGAGCCCACCATCAAATAACGTTGAAAAATATGGTTTCAATGCTGGAAAGTTTCATGAAAGCCTTAAATTATATTTTTATTTTTAGTTATAAAATTTAAAACTTACAAAATAGTGTAGTTCCAGCATATCAATGAAACCTTGAAAATATTGAAAAATGACGGTCCAAAAATGTGTTATAGGCTTACAACACTATTTCCAAATCTTAAAATCCCTTTTTTTTTCTCATGTTCGTGCATCTTGATGTCTAGGTAATCAATTTGATGATATTTGAGAATCAAAACAACCACCGTTTGTGAAAATTTCGAAGTAGGCTCTAATTTGATTGTTTAAAGCCTAGGCACTATATAAACTTTTCCCTACTATTACTATTTTTGTTGAAGGGAACAGTAAAAGCTTGAAAGTGGGAACACTGTCACGTCTCTCTTCACTAATGCTGCCTGCTAAGCTGGCCCTCTCCTTGTCCTCTCTTCTCTCTCTCTTCTTTCTCTCTCTAAGTGCATATAAGTAGTAAGTAAAGTCTGGGAATAATATCTGTCTTCTCACCTCTTTCCATTAGTAATCGACCAAGCTTCCTGTTGATCCCCTCTCATTTCTCTTCTTCACACTCACACAACAGTCTGTATTCCTACGTTTTTCTCTGCTTTCACAGAAGCTATCTTGTGTCATCGCTTTAAGAGATAATGGCGCTTAGAGAGCTGCTTCTATATATAGTTTTGCTTCTGGTTATTTCTCAGGTAATGGCAAGTTTTGGGCCCCATGGGTTTTATTTTGATATTGGTTTTTACTTATAAACTCATGGTGCTACCTTTTGGTTTAATCAGATGTCGTCGCAGTCGTACCAGGACGAAGATCAAGACATTGATCTCAATCAGGTAACAGCATTTTGAGTTTTATTTTTCATGGAGGACCCAAGTAAAATACAACTGATAGCAGTATCAGTAACCGCTTGGTTTCCTTGGATTTGTGCAGATTCCTGGCAGTGGTGGGAACGGGAGCTCAAAAGTTGGCATAGGTGAGTATGTGGTGTTGTTGATTCAAGTTGAGGTTGAAAAGGGGGGAGATGATGAAGCTTGTTGTGGTTGATGTATGCATTTTGCAGATTGCCCAAAGTTGTGTGGAGAGAGGTGCAAGCTCCATTCTCGACCCAACAGGTGCCTGAGAGCGTGCGGGACGTGCTGCGACCGATGCCAATGCGTGCCGCCGGGCACTTCCGGCAACAAGGAGGTCTGCGGCACATGCTACATCAACATGACCACCCACAGAAACGAATCCAAGTGCCCTTAGACACCCAATCTCTCTCGCTATCTCATCAATGTTATCTTTCTCTCTTCTAAACATATATTTCTGAGGTGTAGTGTGAGAAGCCTTGGTTATATGTATCTACATGTGTGTGTCTATTATGTGGTTTTGCAGAGACTCGGTCTGGCTTTAGTGTGCCCTAGTTGTAATAATCATCAGAAGTATATATGGCTTCATCTCTGTCTAAGTATTTAAATTCATTTAATCTATAAGAAATGGTTATCTTAGCTTCTGATCGAGGGGATAATGGGTATTAATCAAGAAGGGGATTATGTTTGAAAATATATTTTAGAGATGGCCTCCGAAAGACTTTTCTGGCACTGTATTTTCAGCTTAGATTTGGGGTTTTGGAACTCAAGTAACCAGCCTGGATTTTGTGCTCGATTTAAGGATACATGAAGAGCGAGATTGACGGTTCACAACTCTCAGATTTTGTAGGTATTTGGAAAGGAAAATTGTTTCATGCGGGCTGGACCTCATTTCTTCACTATCCTAAAGCTCTCTAAACGTTCAAATTAGGGCCCACTTTTGAATAGAGTCCATGTTTCAACCCCGAAAATCTTTGTGGTAGCTTTAAAATATATTTTTATCTGTAATTATAAAATTATAAACTTGAAAATTAGTGTAAATGGAGTATATTTACACAGATTTGAAAATCTTGAAAATTAATAATCTAAAAATGCGATATAAGATGCACTATTTTCAATCAAGTAACAAGGTTGGATTTTGTGCCCGTTTCAAGGATACGTAAAAAGTGAGATTGTTCAAAACTCTCGGAGTTTATAGGCATTTAGAAAGGAAAATTGTTTCACGCGTGTTCAATACTCTCGGAGTTTGTAGGCATTTAGAAAGGAAAATTGTTTCATGCGTGTTCAATACTCTCGGATTTTGTAGGCATTTAGAAAGGAAAATTGTTTCATGCGCTGGACGTCATTTCTACAATATAATAAAGCATCTCCAAAACATTCAAATTAGGGCCCACCTTTTAATAGAGTCTATGTTTCAACCCGGGAAATCTTTGTGATATCATTCGAAGATCCACAATTGGGGTTTTACAGTCTCAATCAACTATCATCAATATAAAAAGGGAGAGGTTTTTATATGAGGTTGTCTCTTTATATTGTAGAAGTGGGGTGGACCTATAAAATTTACTTAGAGATGTCATTTTGGTGTCGAAAATGTTATGATGGTTTTAAAATTATTTTTATTTTTCAGTTATAAAATTAAAAAATTAAAAATTTTGAAAATAGACGGTTTAGATAACTTGTTAAAAAATACATTCGTTTTTTACTTCGTGTCCATGCATCTCAAGGTTGAGATCAACAGTTGGAATTTGAGATGCACCTTACCTCGTGAGTATAAGGTTGTTAATATATAAACATTTTCCATATAAAGGGTGAAAAAGAAAAATAGGCAATATGCAATAGTAATATATTTTATCTTTTAGCTCCGTTTAGTTTAGATTTTGGTAGAGGGACGTTTTACAATCTATCTTAAAGTTGGATATGATGCGTCGAATGTAAAATGGAACCCAAAGCAGTGCTCCTTAAATCATCAAAATTTTTCATTTTCTAAACGCAATGTAGACAATGTCACTATTTACTTATGATATGGCGAGGATACGTTATTACAATTGAAATCAGTTGTTGAAGATGTCTCATTGTTTATGCACAAAGGTTGAAATAAGTTTTTTTTTAAATATTGTAACACTTTCATCTATTGGTATGATTTCTATAAAGTTCCAACCTTAAACAATCCAATTAATGTGCACACCCAAATTTTATCATAACATGAAATTTTGGTGTAAAACATTTTTAGAATTATCTAAATAACTATTTTCATATCTAATTATAAATTTTAAATTTCAAAAAATAATTAAAATCAAGTAGATCCATAAACATATGAAAATCTTGAAAATGGACAGCCTGGATAATGTGCTACAAGATTCATTATTTTTGGGACTCAATTTTTTTAATTTTTTAGTTTTTTATATTCATACATCAATTAAAAGGTTTTTCAACAGTAAAACAACATTTTCCAATAGAGGTTTTTTCATATTCATATCGATAATGGTTTTCAACATTAAGACAACATATTCATATTCATCCATCTCGATAATATTTTTCAATATTAAAACAACATTTTTTAATAGAGGTTTTTCAATACTAAAACAACATATTTTCCAATTTTAAAGGTGCGCATTTTAAGATTACAACCTTATATTAGAAGTTTTCGAACTTTAAGATTACAACCTTATATTAGAAGGCAATTTTTATTTTTATTTTTAAAAGTTTGAGTAGCGGCTCACCGATATTTTATACATCAAAACTTACCAGGCAACAAGACTTATTTTGCATGTTAAAGCGTCTTATTGAGCTCATCATTGGATGAAATGGCTACTCAGGCTGGTCGTTGCAGCCCCAACAACGCATGCTAAACATTTTAAAGCTAAACATTTTAAGGAGTCTTTTATCGTCTTAATCCTTGATGTGGGACTTTCTTTCACAATGCTGGACGAGACCATCTCTCTGGTCGTTGCAGCCCCAATAACGCATGCTAAACATTTTAAAGCTAAACATTTTAAGGAGTCTTTTATCGTCTTAATCCTTGATGTGGGACTTTCTTTCACAATGCTGGACGAGACCATCTCTCATTTTGCTTTATTTCTTTCTCATTTTGCTTTGTTTCTTCATCTTAATAAAAGTTTGTGTACATGGTAAACTCATTTTGCTTTGTTTCTTTCTCACTTTTGTAAGCAAACGACAATGTGTACGCCTTAGAATTACCAAAAAAAAAATGGTTTTTGCTCAATAGCAGTGCTTTTAATTCATCAAAATTTTTTATTTTCTAAAAAGAATGTATACAATGAGACTATTTACTTTTGATATGGTGAGGGCACAATAATTATTGACTGTTATAATTGAAATCAGGTGGTTGAAGATGTGTTATTGTTTGGGTATAAAACTGAAATAAATTTTTTAAATATTGTGGCACTCTCATCTATTGGATTTCACATCTAAAGGCTAAAAAAAAAAATTTAAAAATTTATCATATTTCCCACTACTCGTTTTAGGATATCCAGCCGACCCCCCTACCACATTGCCAATTCTACTATTTTGAGTCAGATTTGTATTAGTAAAACCGTTGATTTCCATTTCCCATTTTGAATCAGATTTGTATTAGTAAAATCGTTGATTCTACCATTTTGAATCAGATTTGTATTAGTAAAACCGTTGATTTGCAATTCCCATTTTGAATCAAATTTGTATTAGTTGAATCGTTGATTTTCAATTCCCATTTCTTTTTGAAACGTGTGTCGTGTAAAACATGTTTTATAAGTCAAAACTTAGATTATAGCCTGCCAGCTCATCATTGAATGAAGCAGCCAAATGGCACACCCTAAGTATTTTAAGGAGGTTTCTCTCCTCTTAAATCCCTGGTTTGGGACTTTTCTTCACAATATCGGACGAGACCACATCTCATTTTGTTTTGTTTCTTCATCTTAATAAAAATTCATGCACACGATAAACTCATTTTACCTTTTTATTTTTTTATTTTTTATTTTTATTTTTATTTTTTTCTCATTTTGTTAGCAAGCGGCAATTTGTACCTCTTAAAAATATCAAAAAGATGGTTTTTGCTTTTGAAATTTTAGGCACCCAATATTGTGAAAAACTTGCATGTAATTAGAGGTATTTAAAAGATGACCTCCGTGTTCTAAATTTACGCTTTCTTTGACTACCAAAAAAATTAACGCTTTCATTTAGTTCTATTTTATATTTTTTATTTGAATGGTGTTTCTATGAAAAACATGTAATTCAATAAATTAATTTTCAAAAAAAGGAAATAAATAAATAAATAGGAAAGATTATTATATTATTTTGAATATGAAATGGACGTAGTAGTGAATAAATATTTAGGCATGAAACATATTCTCAAAATTTACAATTTTTTATGAAATAGTGAAAATCTACATTGCAATACTCTTTGTTTCTTTGAAACATAAGAAACTAGATTTTTAAGAAATTTCAGTAATTTTTTGAATTTTTTAAAGTCGAAACTCTTTGATCCAGCCAATTCTCCGTTGTGGATTGTCGATCTGGGTCACTAATCCGTTTATTTAAATATTGACTAAAGTGATTGTGACCTTTTTTGTATTAAAAATAAATAATCTTATATTATACAGTCTAGAGGCCAAAAATACGTTGCTCCGGTGGAAGCATGCTTATAAATTTGCTCCCTCAGGTAAACCATAAAATATTAAGATAGAAATACCCTTAGAACTTCAAATTTCAGAGGTTTAACCTCTTCAGTGTTGATACAAATCGCAAAAAAATATTTTTCAACTTACATAGTTTACTTTCTTTAAAAAATAATGTCTTGATAATAAATACATGTGAATGAATAAGGAACCTCCAATATTTAGAGAACAAGCTCCAGTTTTGAAGAATTCAATTTTTATGACCTTTTGTTAGAGAGTCATCTAGCTATGCTAAGTTGGGTTCCAAAACTTTAAATAAAAAAAAAAAATCCCATAATGGCTCTTTTGCGTGGGGAACTTAATTTGTAGTGGAGCATGTTATACTCCACTAACAAACCTACATGACAACTAGAATAAAAAGTGCAGCTAGAACGAAAAGTGCAAGTCTGGCTAAAAAAGAAATCCAATGTAGAATATTGTATTCAAATTATTGTGGATTAGGGGTGGTTAGCTATTCTCAAAAAAAACTCACCTAAACTTATTAATATAGTGAAAAGTAAGAATTCGTTGAAATTGAATGAAAGAATTCGTTGAAATTGAATTGAAATTTATATAAACTTATTAATATAGTGAAAATTAAGAATTTGTTGCAATTGAATTGAAATTTATATATGGCACTTCTCTCAAGCATTCAACTCACTCTCTCTCTCTATCTCTCTCTCTCGCCCTTTCCTCCATAACCGTTTTCGCTATCTTCAAAATCCCTCTCTCTTTACACCTCCCCTCTCTTTACTCTAGGAAACTTCCCATCTTTTTTTTTCAAATTCTAACATCTCAAATTGAGTTTCGATGTAGGGGAAGGGGAAATAAAATAAATAATAAAAAAACGGATGAGGGATTATATTGTCTCATAGGATTTTCAAGGGAGTCTACTTCAAAAATATTTATTTAGAATAAAAAATAAATTATTCTTCTCTTCTCTATCTTTTTCCTGATCTCATAGTGTAGACACCCCATTTTGAATTTGGCTATTTTTCCCCATTTTGTTTTCATATTTTTTCTCATTTTTAAATCTCTAAAAATACCTTAAAAATGCCTAACAGATCCTTAGGGACCATCCTACCCAAATACAATATAGTCTACCTTTTTTTTTATGGTCCATAGTCCCTTGAACCATGATCCAAACCTTTTAGAATATCCTCAATAATATCCAAGATAATCTTAAAACTCTAAGAAACCATCTTAAATTTTAGAGAGTCATCCTAAACACTAAAAAAATAGGAAAATCAACTTAGATAGAAGCTTTCAGGATAAATATGATAAAGTAAGCCCGTAATTTGGATCAAAATCAAGAAGATCAATAAAATCCCGATAAACTAACTGACCATGTTTTAGATGCCACTATTTGTGGCGTCTGGACCAAAAGTTTGAAAACACCACTTTTTACGGAACCTACAACATATACCCCACAAAATCTGCTTTCATAGAGTTTTACAAGCCAAAAGCCCTAAAAGGCACTATTTGTGACAGTTGACATTTTTTTATTTGTTTATTTTTATTTTTTTTTGTGAACACCACTATTTGTGGCGTCTGAACATTTATTAGGAAAACTCCACATTTTGTAGCATCTAGACTTCTTGACCTGATAAACTCCCATTTTCCGTAGAAATCCATAAGGAATCATTCCTAATCGACTTAGAACAGACTTTTGAAGCTTATATAAGAGTTATTGTTAAGATTGTTAAGGTCTTTTGAAGCTTATATAAGAGTTATTATTAAGGTCATTGAGAAAAAAAACATATAACCTTAGATCAAGACACCTAACCTTTAGACAAAACCTAAGATTAGGAAGCCTAATCCTCAATATACCTAAATCTTAGTTTTCTAAACCAAATTTTAGATATTAAAACCCTAGACTAGATCCTCTTAACATTGGTCTAGAGCTTTAGCCTTCAAACCTTAGATCCTAGAAGCCATAACCCTGGATCTAAGCTACAAAACCCTAGATTCAATTTTAACCTATTTCAACAATCCATAGCCAATATTTCCAGCAGATCTTAAAGAGAAAAATCAACCAATTTCAAAGAGAAAAAGTGAAGGCAAAGAGGAGTAAATAATTTGTGGTCCTGATACAAGCGGCACCACCAACTTCGGGAATATCGGGCCAACTGGCTTGGGCAAGTAATTTTTTCTTTCTTTTTTTTCTTTAATTCTAGTTTTTTTGAACATTTTAGTTAAGATTTAATTTGCAGAAAACTTAATTATTTTTTAGCTAAAAAACTCAAGCCGGCACTGCCAGCGATTTAAAGGAGAATTGGCCTATATGGGTTAATTGACCTTTAAATTGTAATTCGATCGCCATCCACGAATTCACTATCAAATTTTAAATTAACTAGTTTTATAGTGATAGATCAGGGGGATTTCATATTTGATATCTTATCTATTTCAGTATAACTCTAAACCTAAATTTTAATCTCTTAAAAATAATGAAAATAAAAATAAAAATCATAATTACATCATTCTTTCGAAGTTGGGACAAACTTGATATCGAGCTTACTAAATTCATCATATCTGCCAGAGGCCTTTCTAATAGTTGGTAATGAAGTCCCATGATTCTCATTGATACTTTATTATCTTCACTGAACCAATTAGTCAAACATATGGTATGCATCTTGTAATGGAACTCTGGAATACTAAACTTAATCTTGATTTCTCTTTTGAGCTCAAGGGGTGGTATTTCATAAGCTGGAACATATGCATCTTCTTTATAATTGATTTTCAAAATTTCTAGTACTTTTGAGTTGTTGTCAACATCTTTGACCCCAAGGTTTACCTCTTCATATTCTTGTCCCCCATGTTTGTAATATGTTATCTAGATGTTACAGAACTTGTTGTATTACTATGTTATTATGTTATGTCAAGCTTTTTGGCAATATCTCAACTATTTCATCCGCACGCTCCGTAATTGCATTGGTAGATGTTTGTTTAGCATCATGCTATATGAATCTCAAGGCCCATATACCAATTGATATTGGCAAAAAGGGAAAGAAAAGCGATACGTAAATAAAGTAAAGGAATAACAGACCCTCATCAGATCCCAACCTTTTTTTTAAAATATTAAACTTTCAATTCTACACTTCAATTCGCTATAATTAGAAATAAAGATATAAACACCTCTAAAGAAGATTAAAAATCCAATATAGGCCTATATCTAAATCTTAATATTCTAAAAAATAATAAAATAAAAATAAAAAAACCATAATTACATAAGTTTTCTCTTTTCCATATGACTCCAATCTCGCATTCTGACGACTAACTAAATTGCCTTGTCCCTTTCTCATTTATCTGATCCAGCCAAAGTTGCTTGAAATTGAACAAGAGGGAACTAAAAAAGGGGTTCTCATTTGGTGTTTTTCTATCCCCATCCATTGACCTATATTCATCAATTGAGCCCCCAAACCTTATCAAGTTCAGGGTGCCAATAAGGTCACTACGTATCCTACTCAAAAGTTAATAATGATTGGGGGTAGGAGCTGGTTTTACATAACTTCAAAGATATCTCTCTCTGAATGACCATCTTTCTATTCTTTCTTGTTCTACTACTACATTTATTTACTTATTTCCGTTATTTAATTTGCAACATTTCTTGAATTAAATTATCTTTAGCTAGGAAACTTTTGCATTTTTTTTAAATTTTTTTTTTTGTTTTTTTTCTAATTTTTAAGGAGATTTAGCCAATGCCAAGAGAAACACCATTGATTTCTATCTCTACTCTTTTAGTTTATTGATGCTATCTATCTATTGATGTTTAACAAATTAAAAGAACATTTTCTTTCGGCGCTTGCCACTAGCTTATCTTAAAATGACAAAGGTTCTTTCTCTTCCCCAAATTAGGGCTTCTATCTTTACTCTTCTGCACATGCTTCGAGTAGGGTTTGTGATATTCTTTGCTAAGAGCATTGTTATGAGTCTTACTTTCTTCTTCACACCAGCAACCATTAGTTGCCGAGGGGTATGGGTTCGTGCGAAGAAATTGGTTGCTGAGGGGTCTAGCTTAGTGAGATAACTTTTGTTGAGAGATAAAATGTAGAAGAAATTGGGAAGAAGAGGCAAGAAGAGAATAAGAGAAAGAAGAAAATACAGCTTTATGTGGTTCAGTCTCTTTGACCTATATCTACGGTTGAAGGGCTATTCAATTATGTCCATTATTTCAGTCACCCAGTATTAAATAGAAGATACAAGATAACAACAAAATAGAAACGGATTCCCCAAATATCTCCAAAATGTATCCCCAAGATATTCTTCACATTTAGTTACCAAAAAAATAAATGGGATTGGGTTGCCATCCGTGTATCTGTCATGTTTTTTGAAACTGTACTTTGCTTGTGGCCTTTGTAAGGATATCAACAAGTCGATTTTTGCTTTGGACAATGGAGTAGTAATTTTTTTGGTTGAAATTTCACTCTCACAAAATGACAATCTGTTTCTATGTGCTTAGTCCGTTTGTGAAATACCAAATTTGATGCAATATGTATAGTAGCTTGGTTGTCACAGTTTATAATCATTGGACACAAAATATTGAAACCCATATCTTTGAGAAGAAATTTAGCTAAATTAACTTGTAGGTTGTAGTTGTCATGGCTCTGTATCGAGCAACCACCAACTATTTCTTATTTTTCCAAGTTACACGGTTACCCTTTACAAATGTACAATATTATGTGGTGGTTCTTTTATTTGTAGGACTACCTGCCCAATCAGTATCAGAAAAGGCAATAATATCACATGACCATTCCTTTTCATTAAAATTTATTTTCCAAGAGATGACTTAAGGTACCTTAAAATTCGATTGACAACTTCAAGATGAGCAATTTTTGGAGAATGTATGAATTGACTTATCATACTGACCGCATAAACATTATCAGGTCTAGTGACAGTGAGATATATAAATTGACAAACCAAACATTGAAACATCCCAATACCTTCCAAAGCTTTGCTTGAGTCTATGTTGGCTTTATAATTTGTCTCAATTGGAGTATCAATAGGTTTACATCCTATCTTGCAAGTTTCATGCAAAAGGTCTAACATGTATTACCTTTGGGAAATAAAAATTTCTCTTGAGAGTAAACAACCTCAATTCCAAGAAAATATTTGAGTTTTCCCAAATCTTTAATATCAAACTTTGTATGAGGTAATCTTCCAATTTTGTTATGGCATTTGAATCAATTCCTGTTATAACAATGTCGTCAACATAGATAAGGAGAATAACATTCCTAGATTGCCTTCATGGATGAATTAACATTACTTTGAGAAAACTATATATCTAGGAGAGCTTGACTTAATTTTGCAAACCATGCCATGGGAGACTGTTTAAGCCAATATATTACTATCCTGAGCCTGCAAACGAAAGTTTTGTTGCCTTCTTGAGGATGACCAGGATGAAGTTTTATATAAATTTTTTCTTCCAAATCTCCATGTAAAAAGGCATTTTTAAAATCTAGTTGATATAAAGGCCAATCATTGTTGGCAACAATAGAAAGTAAAACCCTCACAATATTCATTTTGACCACAGGAGCAAAAGTTTCCTTGTAGTCAATATCATAGGTTTGGGTGAATCCCTTTGAAACAAGTTTTGCCTTGTATCTCTTGATAGTTTCGTTTTATAGACCCACTTGCAGCCAATAGGTTTTCTCTTTTAGGAAGAGTAACAACATCCTAAGTATGATTTTTTTTTTTTTTGAACAACATGTTCATCTTTCATAGATGTTCTCCATAAGTTGAGGAAATGTTGATAAAAAAAAGTATTATACTTAGGAGATAGTTTCTTAAAATCCATATGTCGTTTAAATCAGAGGGAGGTCAAGTAATACGACCATATCGTCTTGACTGGAAGTCTTGAGGAATAATTTTCTCCTGATGCTCTTTTGATTGTTCCTCCTCATTGGAGTTTTTTGGGGTTTCAAGAATGGATTTTTCGATATAGGTTGACGTATTTCCTGATTAGGTGTAGTGTTCCTAATGATTTCGACTCTAGAATTGTGATTACTCATTTTTTAAAGATCTTGGGTAGATGTTGTTTTGCTAATCTCCCCCTGAGGCTCATCAGTTTGAAAAAAAGAAGTATGTTCATTGAATTCAACATTTCGTGAAACATACATTCGCCTAGTTTTTGGGTCATAACATTTATAACCCTTTTTGGTAGGTGAATATCCCATGAATATACATTTAATGAATCGCTTAGCAAGTTTGTCTCTATGATGTTATGATAAGTGCACAAAGTATTCAGAACCAAATATCTTAAAATGATGAACAATAGGAGAACAACCATGCAACATTTCATAGAAGCTTTTGTTATCCAAGATTCTATTCGGTAGTCAAATTATCAGATGGCAAGCAGTAAGTATACCGTCAGATCATTATGATTTTGGAAAATTCATTTAGAAAAATAAGGCACATGTTACTTCAAGAAGGTGCCTGTTTTTTTTTCTCGGCAATTCCATTGTGTTGAGGAGTTTCTACACATGACATTTGGTGAATGGTCCCATGATCAATCAAATATAAGAAAAAAGTCTAGTTGTATATTTAATACCATTATTAGTTCTGAAAATTTTCACCTTAGCATCAAATTGATTTTTTATCATGGTATGAAATTCCTTTAAGGCAATGAATGCATCACTCTTGAACTTTAGTAAATAAATCCAGCTATAACAAGTTCTATTATCGATAAAGGAATCACATTTCTAAAATCAGAAAAGGAATCAACTGGAATATGTTCGTCTGAATGAATAATATCAAAGTTATTTTTGTTGATTTTATCAGAACTTGGAAATGGAAATTTGGTTTGTTTTTCATATCAACAAACATCACAAGATGCAAATGATGCATCAATACTAGAGACCATTTGCTTCAAAATTCTATCAGAGGGGTGTCCCAATGTGCAATACCATGTATTGTCCTCGGATTGCACTTTTCTTGCAAATTTATTTTTTGAGGTTTGATCCAATAGGTACAACCCATGTGATTGGTTACCCTCACCAATCTTCTTCTCAGATACCCGATCTTGAAAAACAGCTTTGTTAGCAGAAAAATAGCCAAGCAATTATTAGGCTTTTGTGATTTGACTCACTGAGAAGGGAAAGAATGAATATATAAAACTTCAGATTGCTTGTCCTTAGAAAAAAGTTAGTATTTCCTACTCCACAAGCTCGTACCATAGTTCTCATTGGCCAGTGACACAAGATTTCTAAAAGTTAGTATTTCCTACTCCACAGGCTCGTACCATAGTTCTCATTGGCCAGTGACACAAGATTCCTTGAAGACGAGTGTTCAAATCCTTCGAGTCCTTCACAATAGCTAGTCATATGATCTGTAGCTCCAGTATCAACAATCAAAGTATGACAATTAGTAGAAGCTATGCGAGCAATAAAATTACCTTGAGTAGTAGCCGATATCTCAAAAGAAAGAGCATTGTTCGCCTTTCCAATTTGATTGCCCTCATGCACTACAATGTTTGAATCGGAATTTTGATCCCCCATTTTAGAGAGAAAAGCTTAGAGATTACCTAATTTCAGGTAAAGATTCACACAAACTGGTGCTACTGCTTTAATAGAAGGCTTTTGCTGAGATGCGCATAAACTGGCACAACAGTTTGTTGATTTCCTGTTGTTGTTGCTTCAATAGATACCACTGAGATGCCCCAAAATTTAAAAATTTGATGGAGATGTGCTTGCAAAGCTTTGCACGGAGATTTGCTCTTATACGGATATCTAAATTGATATGCTTGCAAAGCTTTGCTTTACTGAGACTTGCTCTTGCACGAAGATTTGAATTGATTTGCTTGCAAAACTTTCTTTGAAAATCTTTGAAAGAAATAATAGGCTGTAGATGATACCAAGCAATGAGAAGCAACCAGTTGGATGAAAGTCAATGGGAAGAAACAATTTGCATCAATGAGAAGCTACGAATTTGTTTGCTTGCAAAGGAACAATGGAAGCAATAAATTGCTTGCGAATTAATTTGCTTGCATCAAGAAAAAACAATTTGATACCAAGGTTGCTTGAAAGGGGGCAACAGGATTGAACAATTTGCTTTGACGAAGATCTGCTTTGACTACAACTTTTCTAGAGAGAAAAACTGTACTTATAAAATAGAACAAGTTTTGCATGATCAGTGCTCTGATACCATGTAGAAGAAATTGAAAAAAAGTGACGAGAAGAGAAGAAGAGAAAAAAGAAAATACAGTTTTACGTGGTTCGATCTACATCTACAATTAAAGGGCTAACATCATGGTTCGATCTACATCTACAATTAAAGGGCTAACATTGAGGTTCGATCTATATCTACAGTTAAAGGGCTAACATTCATGGTTAAAGGGCTATTCAGTTATGCTCATTATTACATTCACCCAATGTTAAATAGAAGACACAAGATAACAACAAAATAGAAACTGATTCCCCAAATATCTCCTAAATATATCCTCAAGATATTCTTCACATTTAATTACACAAAAATATTGGATTTTGGTTACTATCATGTATCTATCATGTTTGAGTAGCTAGTTGTATACGGATATAGCTAGCTATACATGTTTTCATTTCAACAAAGAGAGAGAGAGAGAGAGAGAGCTCCACTAAGAGAGCCTGGCAAACTGAGAGCCACTACATACATGAATATTATATATGTCAGTCCTCTCCAGTCTGATCAGATTGGGCGGTTTAAATGGCCTCAATTATAAGGTAAACGTCCAAATATTATTTAATATTAAGTTTTTTTACAAATCATATTTACATCAAATTTTGAGCGCTTCATTCTTTCATGGAGTGTACCTACACTAGATATATTTTTTTTGATAAAATAAAATGACCAAACTGTAAATAAGTTTTCAGTTGGTCATTTTATTTTGACAAAAATACTTTTGTTTTTTTTAGGTGTCTCCCTTAATAAGATGATAGGCCCCAAATTTCGTGTAAATATGATTTGTAAAAACAAATTAAAAATAAAACATATCAAAGATCAAATGCTTATAGGTTCACTTGTGACAATATAATTGAAGCTAATCCTAATTGAAGCTAATCCTAGCCGTCCATTCAGATTGGACGGTTGGGAGAGGGTGGCATATATACATTTTTTATACCTAGTGGCATATAGAAAGGTTCCCCGGAAGAAAATACCACAAACTATATTGTAGATGGAAGAATAAAAAATGGGCAAGATCACTTTTCTCTTGGGAAAAATTAATGCAAGCATGAATCCTATGCTATATCAGTTAGGTATAATTAAAAAATCTATTGGAAAAATTCTTGACATTAGAATAACCTTCAAGAGTGTTGGCGTGAGTTTTTCTTTATTTTTTTTATTTCCTAAAACACTTTATTTTCTCATAACCAAAATGGCATTGGCTATATTATGATATATTTTGCATGAATTTCTTTTGTCAAGTGTAAAAAGGAAAAGAAAACCCATTCCCCAAAAATCCACCCATTAGAATGTTGACGCTTAAAGAGAGATGGGTTGGGAGAGAGCCATGGTGTTCTGGTCTCTCTGTCTTACTATCCAAAGTTCATCTATCTCTCTCTCTCTCTACATATTTCAGAGGTGCATTGGTCACAAGGGAGCACCCAAAGCTTTGCAAGGTCATCCTGAGACAAGCTAATGTTGAGCTTAATCTCATGAACCATTATCTTTAACTTTCTCCCTCTACATTGGTACTAATCTCTTGATATTCTACAATTTTCAGCAACATATTGAGGTGTTTTTTTATACTTTTGAGTTGAAGATTTGGTTATTCTCTACATGCTCTAGCTTAAGTACTTGGTAAGTTCGTTCCATACCTCATATTTTCTTATTTGGTAATGATTAATAGCTTGGATAAAATAAGATTTAGATTATAACTGTCTGGGGATTTGACTTGACGTTTTGAGGAGATCCTAATTACATATTATTGCTTATGTTTCTTATGTGCTTGGCATATATACACATGAAGTATTTTTTATTATTTTCAAGTGAATTTTAAAGAGAAGCATTGATCTGATTTTGCTTTAATCCATATTAATAATTATTCTAAATCAATCCTAGCATTGGTATCAAAGCTTTGCTTAATTTCTATGGCTACTACAAAGAGTATTCTTTTCGATTTGGTGAAGATAGAGAAATTAGATGGCTTTAACTTTTCAACTTACTCCATAATATGGAATTGCTATATGTGATTAATGATGAAAAACCCATCGAATATGATGATGATACAACTCTTAGAGATATGAAAAGGTTTGTTAAGTGGAAAAATGATGATTTCACATGTAGATGTGCCATTCTAAATTGCCTAAGTGATAGAGCACATAAAGTGTTTGAATGCTATGATAATGCTAAAGATTTGTGGGCTGCTATTGATAAGAGACAAACTGATAATAACTATGTGGTTAAGTGTGAGTTGTATCAAAGATACAATATGTATAAGATGGAGAAAAAATCAATCTGTACTTGAATATTATGTTGATATGTGCATCATGGCTAACCAACTTGTTGGTTTTGGTGAACCCATAAGTGAGCAATAACAAATTATAAAGATTATAGAAAATCTCCCTAACTCAGAAGTATTTAAAGAAAAATTTGTGTCATAATGTGACTATCCATACTTTAGATGATCTAAGATGACACTTGAGGATGGAAGAAAATGATAAAGGTTAGGAAGAAGAATGAAAAAGATAGAAACCAAGCATATCTAGCAATGGCCAATAAGAATGAGAAGGCAAAATCTAAAAAGAAATTTAAGAAGCCTCCTCAAGGACAAACTCCTTTGAAATTTAAAAAATGTTATAATTGAAATAAATATGGTCATATTGCCAAATATAGCAGGGAACCCAAGAAGAGGATGCTGGACAAGCGAGTAGCACTTAAGATTTTACCTTTGTGGTTGAAGAAGTCATGATGGAAAGTTCCCCTGATGAGTGGTGGGTGGACTCTAGAGCTACTCGACGCATTCCAACACCAAGAACAACATGGTAAACTTCAAAAGAAGGAGTGATGGTGCTGAAAAACTTTATATGGGTAACTCATCTAGCATCAACATTCTCGGAGAGGGCACAATTAAACTTCCACTTCCAACCGATGGCACTTTGACTCTTACTGATATATTATATGCCTCATATATGAGGAAGAACTTACTTTCTTTGTTTAGGATTGATACTAGTGGAGTGATGTCTATGTAAAAGATGGAAAAATGATTATTAAGAAAAATGATGCTTTTGTTGTAAAAGCATTATAGTTGGCAATATGTACATGCTTGATCTTGATAATAAAATGAAAAGATCATTTGCTTATGTCGAGGGTTTCAATATTTGGTATAGAAGGCTTGGTCACATTGGTTATGAAAAATTAAATAGATTAATGTAAGAAAATATAATCCTTTATTTAGAGTATGAAAAATTCAAATGTAAAAGTTGCTTAAAGGGAAAAATGCATAGGAGATTATTTCTTAAAGTTAAAATGGCTCAAAACTTACTTAAAATTATCCATTCTGATATTTGCGGTAAATTAAAACCCAAAAGTCTTGGTGGGTGTGAATATTTTATCACTTTTATAGATGATTAGTCTAGATATTCTTGCACTTATTTAATAACCCATAAAACTGAAGCATCAGACAAATTCAAGAAATATAAAGCAAAAGTTTAAAATTAATTAAATAATAAAATTAAAATTCTTAAGAGTGATAGATGAGGAGAATATATATCATATGAGTTTAATCAATTTTGTAGTGAGAATGAGATTGTTAGGCAAACTTCCTTACCATATACTCCTCAACAAAATGGTATTGCATAGAGAAAAAATCGAACCTTGATTGATATGGTCAACTGTATGATACAAGAGGCTGGTGTAGAATATTATTTTGGGAAAATATCTCCATATCTCTTATTTTTAGGTTTGTTTGGGGATTCGTCTTAATGATTTGAGGAGATCCTAATCACATATTATTGCTTATGTTTCTTATATGCTTCGAATATATATACATGAAGTGTTTGTTATTATTCTCAAGTGAGTTTTAAAGAGAGGCATTGATCTGATTTTTCTTTAATCCATATTAATAGCTATTCTAAATTGATCCTAGCAAATAGATCATCTCAACGACAAGATGTATAGATATGAAAAAAAAAAAGAAAAAAAGAGAGTCAAGATGTATAGATATTGAAAATATAATTTTAAATTTTAATAGAAAACATTATCTAGATTGTCCATTTTCACAATTTTCAAGTACTTATAGATCTGCTCAATCTACACCATTTTTTGGAGTAGATTACATAATTAATAGATATGCCTTACTTTAATTGTTAAGGTTGACAGCTTATAAGCAATAGGTGATAGAGATAGAGTCACCTGGATGGCTCTTGAGATAAAGAGATGAGAGAGAATCCGAAAAGAAAGCTTTAGGTTTAGGTAAAGATTTTGGAGCTCCCAAAAGATGCTCCATATTGACTACCTTTCACCTGGACTCTAAATGGTCAGTTTCATTAGCAATATCTGGATTCTAAATGGTCAGTTTCACCTGGACTCTAAATGGTCAGTTTCATTGGCAATATCTTCATTTTTTAAGAAGAAGATAATTTAAAAGAAAAATCAGATCGAAAGTTTTAATAGCTCAATCTCTTCAACTATTAAAAAAGAAAGACTGATGTCAGGCGAATGAAAAATGATTTTGAAATTTACAAGTCGCAAACTTACAAGTTTCCTTGGGTGTTTTGCCCGCATAACCATGTGGGAACACGTTATACATCAACATTATCAAGATCCAACGAGCCACCAAACGGTCTGGGCTTTGTTTAGTCAAAACCGGCCCGATTGCCAATCCAACTGGTTGAATCAACTTTAAAAAATATAAATAAAAATATAAATAATAGTTGAAAATATATAATATATTAAAAAAAAGTTCAACTTTATTAGTCAAACATTGATTTTGACCAGTTTTTAATCAAAACTTGATTTTTTACTTTGGACTAGACCAACCAAGGTATCAATCACTGGTTCAAGTAGTCAAATTGGCCGGTCCAGACCAGCCATGATAACTATGTTATACATGCCCAAGACTAAAATATAAAAACTAAGTATCCATTTAGGAAAAAAAATTATATAAGGCGTCCACCTTTTTCTTTTTCTTTTTTTCAAATTAACTACAATTGAAAGATGTACAACACAAAGAAACTAAGAACTTGAAGAGTACCAAAGAAACAACACTAATGACATGATGAACCTATCAAGAGTTAACATAGAATCAACCTACCAAACAAAGTAGGGTGTCTTTCCAAAACAAAAAAGGAGAAAAAGTTCAGAGCTGGAAAATGTATCTTGAGTTGGGCATCTATTGCACTTTACTTCTCGCCAGAAATTTGAGTGTGCTAATTTGCCACAACATCACAAATCACTCCATCTTAGGCGTCAAATAGCATGTTCTTCTATGCTAAGAAATTCAAAGCTTTCCTTCTCAAGCTCATCTGCCATGACATTCCTCCCCCTATTTACGTGGTGGTGTTGCACTTCTTTCATGGCTAACATTTATCTTATTTCATTCATAGTCTATTGCATTCTCCATGGAGTTTTTTGATGCTCTATACAAAAGTAAACTTTCATTAAATCTCTTTCTATAATAATTCTTTTGTGCTCCTCTCTTAAATGGCTAACTTCATGTTTCAAGGCACGTCACTCAACTTCAATTATAGTACAGGGGGATAAAGGAACCAAGTATGAAAATATAATATTTCCCTCATGATCCCTTGGAATACCTCCACATCCAGCCGAGAATAAGTGCCCCTTGGAACTACCATCAAAGTTGAGCTTTAGCAACCCCAACTTAGGTTTCAGCCACATGCCTGCCTTTGTCTTTCGTAGTGGCTGAAGCGAAGCAAGGATTCAACATTTAGTAGGAAGTCATTCAAAAATCTCTTAAAACCCTTCCAAGCTTGTGCCCACTTGACCAAAGAGTACGCAATCCCTTCCTTCATGTTATCAAGGGGCTCAACCATCCCCAGAAACATCGTCCAGTTTCTCTTCTTCCATAACTGCTACAACACAACACCCATAATGATCCTCCATAGTCTAATACCAATCTCTGTAAATAGAAGGGAGGCCCACTAGGTAAAAAAATGGGATACGGAGTAAGGTACCACTTATGCCAAGCAAATCTTAGAAAAGATCTAGCACTAATCGCGTAAGAGAAAGGGCATTGTAGAAAAAGGTTAGCATTTATTTCAATATCCCCTTTACACAAGAGGGCATTTATTAGTATGACTACAAACCTCTTCTGCACCTGCTCCTTCGTTAGCACTCTGTCTCTTAAAGCCAACCACAAGAATGCATGTATCCTATGCGGAGCCTTGAACTTCCATATGTTAGAGGCTTGTGGATATGGGCCCACATAGCGGTGCTCATACAATTTGCTATAAGCTAACTTAACCTTGAAGATGCCATGAGAAGTAAGCTCCTATAGCACTTTGTCTGATCTTTCTAGGAGAAAATAAAATTTGGTTTGGGACAGATATCAACTGCGCAAACTTGTTGCCCAACTCTTAATCAACCTTACAGTACCTAAAAGCAATATCCCTAACTACATTAGGAATTATTCCAGTAATTAAGTTCTTCTCCATGATCCTTAGGGCTACTTTTTGGCATAACTTCAGGAATTGAGTTCTAAGAGGCATCTGTCCCACCCACTTAAAGCTCCAAAAATTAGTTCTAGTGCCATTTCCAATTTGAGTTCTATTATAACTACAGAGAATTTCTACCTTGATTTATAGCCTTCCACACATGTTACACCTAAGAGATAATTGTAAGTTGTTTCACTAACCAACACTCTTCATGTATCCCATACTTCATCCCCAACAAACTCTTCTATGGGTGCTTATGACCTTCTACTCGCCAGCACCACCATTTGGTCAAGACTGCATCATGTAATGGTACAAGTCTCTTGCCTACCAAACCTCTGGCTCAATTTGGGAGACTGACAATTGCATATCTAACCAGGTAGATTTTCTCTTGTTTACAGACCCACTATATAGGAAGTTCTTCATTAGCATTTCTAGCCTTCGAATGGCCACCTGGGCATCCTTAATACAGAAAAATAGTAAATAGAAAAGCTTGACAAATTGGCTCTAGGTAAAGTAATCTTTCCTCCCAATGAAAGGTACCTTGATTTCCGAGAGTCTAATTTATAGTGAAATCTTTTGTCCATTGAGTTATGGTCTCCTCTCAGGGGTCTGCTTCTAGCCAAAGGAAGTCCCAAGTGCTTAATATGGCAACTCTCTATCTGGCAGCCTATCCAGTACTGCACCATTAGCTCCCACTCACAATTCAAGCCAACAAGCTTCATTTCCTCCAGGTTGACTTTAGGAAGTGATACCATTTGGGAACACTTTAAGGAGTCAATAGATTCTTAACTTCTTCCATCAAGGCATCACAAAATAAAAGCTTATCATCAACATACTATAGGCGTGAGACAACATGTCCTTTTCTAGTGATACGAACTCCCTTCATCATACCCGTCTCATAAACTGATCAAGCCATCAAAATAAAAGATTCATCGACCAATATAAAGAGAAAAAGTAACATGGGATCACCCCGCTTGATCCCTCTGGTTACCTTGGAAAATCCTACTGATCTCCCACTAATTAAAACCGAGAAATGTGTTGAAGAGAGGCAACCATAAAGCCAAGACCTCCAATTTTCCCCATTGCCCATGTATTTATCTATCTAATAGTTCCAGGCTTTCTCAAAATCAATTTACACATAAGACCATGCCTCGCCTTCCTCAACTTAGAGTATATCATTTCCTAAGCCATCTCAAAACAATCTTTGATCTATCTACGCTGGATTAAAGCTTATTGTGGGCCCTTAACCACGTCCCTCAAGACCCTTTATGTCTATTTGCTAGCACCTTAGCCATTATCTTGTAGGTGGCCATCATCTGATTTATGGGTTTGATATCTACTAAGGATCTTCTTTTGCATTAATGCTGCGAATGTAGAGTTTGTAGTCTTCTTCTTTGATGTAATTGTCAGAACACCATCATGAGTTGTTGCTTCACCGCCTCCTAAAAAGTTTGAGAAATGATAGAGGTATGCCATTAGAAACCTGGGGCTTTGTCCCTTGCAATGCGAAGACAACCTCCCTTATATCGTCCTCAGTGAAAGGAAGCTTTGAATTCCTCACTTGCTCAATCATTAACTTATGGAAAGGAACCTTTTCTAAAATAGAATGCCGATCCACATAAGTGAAAAGCCGTCATAAAGAAATCTACAATGGCCTGCTGTTTCCCTTCCAAACTATCATCCAAAATTCCTGGGATCTGTATATTCTGTGTATCATTAACCTCTGCCTTGAATTGCAATTGTATGAAAGTACTTACTATTGTTATTCCCTTCTTTAAACCACTTAGATCAGGACCTTTGAAACCAATACAACTCCTCCATTTTCGAAATGCGTTCAAGTTCTTCTCTTAATTTAGCTCTAGTAGTAGCATACCAACTATGACTTACTACATCTGCTCCCTAGAATCGATTTCCTAAATTTCCCTCATTATTTCCTCTATCTTGACAAAGATGTCCCCTAAAGATTCTCTCCTGTATTTCTTAAGCCTTTGTTTCAGATGTTGTAAGCTATTTAGCCATAACCCCACCAGCTAAGTACATATACATAGTTCCATACCTGAGCCACTACTTCTACCAAAGTTATATCTTTAAGCCACATCAATTCAAATCGTAAGGGAGATGGACCAGAGTTCACATCTTCAGTGGACTACAACATGGGACATTATTCGAGGTTGCCTTTGGCAATGTTCTCACCAAAACCCAGGAAAAAAGTGCTTCCCAAGAAGGGAACACAAGAAGTCGATCTATCTTGGACATCAATGGCGTCTACTCAGAATTTCCCATGAAAAAAGTACTTCCCAAGAAGGGAACACAAGAACTCGATCTACCGTGGACATCAATGGCGTCTACCCAGAATTGTTTGACCGTGCATAAGTGTTTGCAGTAATTAGGAGATCAATTAGAACACAAGTCTGGCTAAATTCATTAAATCATGTCATTTATCTTTTAAAGTCCCTGATCATATTAAAGTCCCCCTTTCCACTCCTTGGGACATTGTTAGTTAGCATATTACCCAAATTAATAAAAAACTCATGTCTCTAAGTGGGAGTATTTGAACCATACACATATCAAATACGAACTTATATTATCGATAGTATTAACAAACTGCACAGATAAAAGTCTATTCTCAAAATGGAGCCTACGACATAGTGAGGGTCCCAAATCAACCAGGGTTCCTCAGAAGTACTAAGAAAAAGAAAATTCTACTTGGCCCCTACGCCAAAACGTTTGCAAAAGGGCAACATCAAGGGTTTGCAATTTCGTTTCTTAGAGCAAGAGTATGTAGGGTCTGTGCTTTTGGATCATGAAAGCCAAAATTTTCCTCGTCCATACGTCACCGATACCCCACATGTTCCACAAAAAGAGCTCTTCATTTAGGCCTAAAAACTACCCCTAGGTGACCCCAATTAGGCTAGCATTAGTAGGGCTCTCGTCCTCCTACACCACAGATGCCTTGGCATCGCTCATCTGGCCCTTCATGGATCTCCTACTCTTAAGCCTGTTCTGCCATTGCCTTCCTCTCATTTACCTCCTAGGTTAGTACACTCTCCATGACCTTCACCAGACCCTTGAACGTCATTTTCATGGCGGTCTGCTCTGCATGACTGTCCATTGGACTTCCAACGGTGTGTTATGGGCGACGATTCGTCAGATAAAGAGTTCAAAACCTCAGTAACAAGACCAGAATAGGAAAGAGCAGGCACTTGAGCTACAAAATAACTTTTGGTGTCGACCTTACACTATAGAAGTAAACTGCACCACCAAAACCATCATAAAAGGTAATGTCAAAAAACCCTCCAATCGATTGTATTGCCCACAAGACATGGATATAAAAAAAGAGAGGATTTCAAATCCTAATAATAGTACATCTTGTACATATTGTAACAAATTGTCTAGATTGTCGGTTTTCAAGATTTTCATGTATTTACATATCTACTCGATTTGCACTATTTTTGAAGTCTTAATTTCATTATTAGATGTGGACATAGATTTTCAAGCGATCGTAGAGGTTTCTAGCACCATAATATCTTTAGAAAAAGTTTGGAAGTGCACCACGTGTTTGACACCTCATACCCTTTTCTTTTGCCCTTCGGTTTTGTAAATCTAAAAATTATCAAAGTAACTATTTATGTTTCATGCTATCATTGTAGTATGCAGTTTAGGGAAAGCCCAGACCATTATATAGATCATGTAGAATCCAAAATTGGAATTTGGAACATCTTTTTGGAGCTCCAAATCATTTATTTTTATTTTTTTGAATTAACATAGAAATGAATTAGAAATGCTAAGAAAATCTCTCAACCAAATCACATCGATCTGCTGGTTTAGTGTACTCACCATAGGACCAGTGTCCAATATACTAAAGGACCGATAAACCTTTTCATTTTAGTTTTACTTTGATATAAGATGACTCTGCTGTTACATTTGGGAAAACTTTGGTCCAAGGTGATAGTATTCGTATTCCCTCTTATTCCATTTCTGCCATCAGGTCGGTGGAGATTAAGGCATAAAGCTCTTAAAAACAAAGGTCAAACGTGAAAATACATTCCTCTCCTCAAGTTCCTCCTAAACGAAAACCGAGTTCCATTTAACCATCAGTTATGGGTTTTGTATCACAATGATCTATAAAACACCCATATCACTATTGTATTGTGAAGGATTGGCAGCGTAAAACAACCTCCCAACGTTAGAAGAAAAGCCCACATGCTGCAACTGTCTCAAACCTTCAAGATTTGAGTTGTAATGGTGCTGATTCCCCTTCATGCATCATTCTTCAAACCCTCCCCCCTCCCTCTTTATATACATGTGTCTGTGTGTGTATTTTCATTCGGTTGGTAGTTTAGAAATCCCTTTTCCCTTGAAAATTGAAAATTTAGTCCTAGCCTCATTATATGTTGATTTGCCTGCATTCTCCTGCAATTCAATCGAACAATGGTTTGTCTCTGTTTATTTACAAAGGGGAAAGGCTATTGCTTCACATGTCACAGAAATCAAGCCAAGAAACAACTAGTAGGGGCGAATTTTTCTCGCACCAAGTTAAAAAATAGATCCAAGAAAGTTAAATATGAACAAATAAAAGAAGAAAAGAAAATAAAGGAAAACCATAGCTCCACTTATTCTGTTGCCTAAAACCTTTAGCATATGCGACGGCAAAAGGGTAAAAATGGCACAAATTTACACCAACCTATGAACACTTAAAACTATCATATGTACATGGACAAACTGACCTGTAAGAGGAAGGCAATAGATGAAGAAAAGAAAACGAATAAAAGAATGAGCCACATCAAAAGTAGAATATGAGCTGCATCCAAAGTGGAAACGATAAAGTCTCTCAGTCATCAACGCCTCTCCTCAATGCCTCCTTCGAAGGCTGCTGCTTGACCTCCTGCTGTAATCTTCCTCAGTAATATAACCAGATTTCTTGACAGAAGAGATTTAACGAACAAATTTGCCAATATTGGAAAGAAAAAAATAATAATTCACCTCAGATGACGACTTCCTTGCCTTTCTAACTGCCATTGCAAAAAAAATCCGATCACTTCCTTGTTCATATATATAATAACCACTATGCACAATCTCTCTCTCTCTCTCTCTCTCTCTCACATTTCCATTCAGCACAAAGAGTATGTGTATATATAGTGTTCTAAAACTCAGTTGAGTCGACTCAAAACTCAGCTGAGTTACCCCAGCCTTTAACACTCCAGCCGACATGATTATCAATGCACAAAATCAAGGGGTGGACTAGCTGTATAATACTCAGATGAGTACTGTACACTCATCCAGTATTGTAGAACTCAGGCAGCAATTATTGGGGGAGTTGCTACAATTTCACTCGAGTACTGGTCAATGGCAAGATAAATGGCGGCAGAAAATCCAACCCCTAATTTTCTCTTTATTTCTTCAAAATTTAGATCCTTAGGTTTGCCCAAATAAACCAAAATTTCATGCTTATGTAGATTTCAGCCTGATCTGGCAGTTAGAAACAATAGATTTGAGGGAAAACACCAGTAGAAAATTTTGAGATCAAAGAAATTGACCAATTTTCAGCCGATTTTCCATTGCAATTGATGATCAATATTTGAGGGAATTCAGGCCCTAATCCTATTTTTGAGTTCTTAATACAATCATGAGCCTGGTTTTCACTAAAAACCACAAAAAACATAGGGTTTCAGAGATTTCAAATTCAGTTTTAATATTCATCTGAAATTTTCAAGAGTTTGAAATTCCTAGATCCAAACTCAAAATCCAAAACTGGTTTTGGGGTTGTGTGAAGACACTTTAACAAGGATTTGGGGCATCGATTCACACCAAGCGCGAAGATAAGTAATCGGTCTCGATATTTTGGGCATGTTCCATTTTTTGAATTTAAGTTCAAAAATTGATTTTTTCAATAAATTTAGGGTGCACCTTGGGTTGCACAGTTCACACTAATTTTTCATGACTTACGATACGCTAAATCACAGAAAAACATTACATCCATGAATTTGCAACTCCATCCTAAATCACAGAAAATACATTTGCACATTACATCCATGAATTTGCAACTCCATCCTAAATCAAAGCAAACACATTTGCACATTACATCCATGAATTTGCAGCTCCAAAACTAGCGCAACTCCGAAGATCCATGAAGAATTAAAATGAAATAAAGAAGTTCAATATATACCATCTTAAAGCTTAAACTTCATTTTTCAGATTCATGATCATGGTGGTCGAGATTATCGACCAATGAAGGGCTCGGTTCACGTAATAAAAAGGCTACCCCAAATATATATAAAAAAATTTACCAATAATATGTTACCTAAATGAATAGCAGTTTAGGTTACGCTCCCAACCATCATATCTTATAGGATGGTTAAAAAGACGTGTTGCTATTTGGATTTCAATCTTTTTCTAACAAATTGGATTAAGGTGAAATTTTAAGGGTATCTACTTGACATCATCAGACACCATAGAAAATATAATATATATATATATATATATATTTTCAAAAAACTAAAAATAACCAAATTACGCCTGCTATATTCCAGGGGGAGTTTGGTCATTTTAAGTTTCGAGAAAGCATTTGATTTATATTTTTCTCGTGTGCCCTACCATGTAATTAGTACACACCCAAAATTTCATCTTGATCTAATTTATAAGAAAATATAAAAATTCAAATAGCAACATGAATTTTCAACCATCTGATCAAGATTTGATGGCATTACTATTCATTTTAGGTGATAAACTAGTGTGTATGTGTATGTGTGTGTGTGTGTGTGTGTGTGTGTGTGTGTGTGTGTGTGTGGTGGAAAAAACTACCAAACAATGGACACCAAATCTGGTGGCCTAGTCATTCGAACTTTGATCAAATGGTGCAGAGTTTGTTATATCTTTTATTGCCATTTTTATTTTACAAATCATAGTGCATAAGTTTTAGGGCTGTATCGCTACCGCTATTATTGGGAGACACCTATTTTAAAAAAATGTTTCTAACAAAATAAAATGACAAAAATACCAAAATTTTGCAAGATCATGGTGGTCATTTATTTTAATTAGAATCATTCTTTTTTTATTTTTAGCAAGTTCTTCCCAATAAGAGCTACATGCACCCAAAATTTGGGCTAATTATAATTTGTAAAAAAATAAAAGAATTCTATATGCTAGGAACTCTCAGCTATCCAATCGAGATTGGAATGCTAGAAGCATAACCAAATCTAGTAATCATATCAGGTGACAACCTAGCAACATTCATTTCATTATATATAAATAAAAAAAAAATATATATATATATATATATAAGCATGCTTTATATTAGTGTAGCAACTTACTAAATTACAAGCTTGAGTTTTTCTTGAAGCATGATGGGGATCCTCTCGACGGTATCGTTGGAGAAGGCGTGATAATTGCAGAACAACTTCCTGCATATGATTATAGGTACTGTACTCCACATCAAGGCACAAGAACTCATCAGTTTTCCATGATACATTATACATGAGAATATTATCGAGTACTCATAAAGATCATTACAAGATGACCAAACAAGGAGGACTAGTCAGTGTGATGATAATGACAATGATAACGATGATGATTATACAGTATTATGATATTCTATTATGATATTTACTATTAGTATACGCTATTATTGTTTTTAAAATAATGTTACCAATATTTTCCATCAATAATATTGTATTATTATTATTATTGAAATACAATAATATTGGTAGTTATTATTCTTATAATATATATATTATTTTAATCAATGGTTTAAAAAACGGATCGATGACCAGGATCGGGCTCCCAAAAAACCGATCCGGATCGGCGAATCGGCGATCCGGATAGGGAATTGGGTGAATCGGTCAGAATAAAACTTAAAAAAAATCCGAAAAAATTATTAAAATTCATTATAAATATTGTTTTTTAGGAATTCAATAAGAAATGAGGGTACTCCATTAAGAATTTTCATGTTTCTGAATGAATATGCGAATCTTGATATGTTCTTTTCCTGCATGAACCGCCATTCAGCATTTAATTTACATCACACAAAAGGATAAACATAGAATTATTATGGAATAAGTATATCAACATACATGGACTACAATAAAGCATAAAATTAGTAACATATGATCTGAAAATAAAATGATATACGACGTTATTGTTCTTCTTGGTCACGCTGGTGCCATTGATTGAATTCGTTTAACAATTCATTGATTCGATCTAAAAACGAATCATCGATATTAGCAGGCGTCTGACTATTCCCAAATCCCTGAGTGTTAATGTTTTATTGTGTTCCCAATCTAAAATCCCCGAAGATTGTCCATCCTTCATGCTCACCTGTACTGTCGTGCTCATCCCTACACTGTTGCTGTTGGGACTCGATATGTGAATAATATGGC
>NW_006494942.1:755335-835871 GCF_000471905.2 Amborella trichopoda
GTACGGACTCGCTGATTCTGTACAGTGAATCGGCGAGTCACTGTGCAGAATCATCCGGTTCTCTCTAGAACCGGACGATTCCCGTTTTTTTCGCCGATTCGATCTGTCCATGGCGATTCCCGAGTCGAACCGGGCGAGTCCGGTTCGACTCGGCGTTTTTTTAAACACTGATTTTAATAATATCATTATTTTGGGTGAGATTTATATAGAGCCGAGGCTTTAAACAATCAAAGTAAAGCACACCTTCAAATAGTGACGAGAAATGTGGTTTCAATACTAGAAATCTTTGTCATAGGCTTAAAATATATTTTCATCCTTAATTATAAATTTAGAGCTTCAAAACTAGGGTAGATCGTAGATCAAAGAGATCTATGAAAACTTGAAAATCTTGAAAATTGACGGTCCAAAAATGCATTACAAGATGCACTATTTCCAAAACTTGAAATCCATTTTTTTCTCATGTTCTAGAGCCACGGCTCTATATAAACTTTTTCCTATTATTATTTATTACTATGTATATTATATTAACTTACCAATATATTATTGTTGATAAATTAAAATGGTGACTTCCATTATTAGTTGAATTGATTATTTTTATCATTGGTGACTTCCATTATTAGTTGAATTGATTATTCTCATCATTGCTAGTATGTATTATATATTCATAAATAAATAAATAAACATAATATACTGTATTATGTTCTATGGTATTACATCATATTATTATCAAATGAATAATATATTAAGATCATATATGAAAATAATAACTACAATGGCAACAACAATAATGTGAATCAAAGTTTGCTTCTGCATAGTCATGCTATTCATAATGCAGTTTTTTTTTTTTTGGCTTTGATATAGTCAGGTTTTGAGGTACTTTATGCTCAGCGATAATCTGGTTTTGGGGAGAAAAAAGTTGCCAAACAACTTTTTTTGTTAGATAACCTGAGTATGCAAACTCAGGTTTTGCATACTCAGGATCCAAACGACTCATTAGTTCTCTAACTTTCCAATGCAGATGTCACAAAGAAGTAGTTAATTTCTTTTTATTCCTTGGCAAGTCCTTCCTTTCAAGTACTTCAATACCCTAGTTCTAGATAATTAAAGTCCAACAGTTAGTTCCCAAATGTTAGTCTAAGAAGCTTGAGGATCTAAAACTTTCCCTTAACCCATCCCTAGCCCGAGTAAAGGAGGTAGCTAGCCAACATAAGACTTTGTTAAAACTTTCCATGAATCCTGAATAGTGGACCAGGATTCGTGTAGCCGACTCAAATAGTTGGGAAAAAGCTCTGATGATGATGATGAGTTAATTCCCAAAGGTCTTACCACAAATCAATGCACAAGCCATGAAATTTCTCTAGAAACTCATAGGAGAATAATCCCATCCAATGAAACGACAAAAATCCGAGTACACTAAAAAGATTGCGAGAATTTTCATAAGACTAATCTTCTATTTTTTTCTGATCCTTAGATGACATGGATGGCTCGTCTCATCCTTGTGGTCGAGATAATTTGAAACTCCCGAACTGATTCAGCCTTTCCAAGGACATTGCAATTCCTTTGTGAACTATGAGGATAATACGTAGGGTAAGTGTTGTTTTCATCTAGAGGCCATCTCCTATAAAAGCTAATTGACTATCGATCATCCAAAAAAAAAAAAAAGGGACAATCATGATGTAAGTTCTCCAGCATATAAAATAGTATAAGTCCAACATCCGAGATTGAAGGATTCAATAAAAAATGAACGTGCATGTTTGATTGCGCCCCCCACCACCCCCCAAAAAAAAAGTAGGATTCTGATGGACCCCTTTGCACAACCGTGCTTCATCTAGGTGCTCCAAATAAAAGTAAAAAAAATGGCTACAATATATGCTCTTTATCTTATAGAATATTTATCCAAAAACATAAAAAGGACTTGCAATAAGTATATTTTTCTCTTTCGGGTGGGTAACTGGTGGAACTGGAAACCTTGACCGTCCATTGCATATTCAGTACACTAACCATTGAGCCAAGAGTTTTGGTCCCTACCACACTCCCATTGCGAGTCATATGGTGAGTCCATAACAGGACAACAAAGAGCAGGGGCCTTTTAAGCAAAAATAAAGGTCAAAACTTCAGCGTCTAAACTTTAAAGATGTTTGGCTATGTTTTATTGTGCAAAGACACAAAACAGTCACATTGATCTCAACCAAAACCAGTACAAATATTTTCTAGTTTCTGTACTTCAAGGAAAAAGTTGTGTTATATAGCTCGCTAGTTTATCTCATATATAGTGCTTTAGTTTAAATGTCTTTGTTTACATTGCATCTTTTAAAGGCACTCCTTGCCTTCTGCAACTTGATCATTTTGACTCGTGCAATATTCAAAAGAAGGAAGTAGAAACCTCTACTTTCTTCATTCACTCGGTGTCAGAGCATATGCAGTTCCGTCGATTTTCCTTTTTCCTTTTTCTTTTGAATAACTTATCCAGGACCCTCCATTATCTAATGACTTGAGACATGAGTGGGCAACAGCAGTAATAGTATTGAAGTTGTGGATTGGTGCTTCTTTTTTTTTAAAATTGATTTTGTGGATTGGAGCTTCATAAACACATAGCTTTCAATTTGTAATCTAAGTGCAGGATTCATAATGTTTCAGTAATCTTAGTTTGTTCTAATTAAACACTACTTGTTTAATGTCTCTCAAGAAACTTCTCACTCTGAATACTCAAGGATCAAGGTTCCCGCTGTAATCATTCTGGTCAAAACTTTCAATATATTCGACTGACAACAAGTCCCTGGTAATGCAGATCTATAAAAACGACCCCTTTCTTCTTTAGAAAAGAAGTCAAGTTGGCCCTCTGGGTTTCTAGTAAAAAAATAAACATCTCAACACGTGAAATTTCCTAGGTCTGGCACAGGCATCTGTGAGAAATAATTCTTCATATTTTTTAAAACTATCAAAAATTTCTCTACTGAATCAATGCATGGCTCTTCCCTGGACATGAATATAATCCTTTTTCTGTACTAAATATGCATTTAGTGCTGTTAGAACAAAAAAGATTTAACTAGAAATAAAGATTTCATTGAGTGATGATCACAAAGAAATAATAGTCTTAAATCCCGTGACTGCTCTAGAGAACCCAAAAGAGCCTAGTGCACCACCCTCTGCATTTGTCTCTCTATAAGTATGTCAAGATGAAAAATCTATCATAGATAGCGGGAATATCTCATCAAAGTAGTCCATCTATCAGTATGGATTAACTATAAGAGCTAAGCAACACAACAAACAATAAGGACAATAGAGGACCAGAAAAAGAAGCCAAAAGAATCCTAGGTCACAGAATAATTTCAACCTGACTTAAAGAAATCCATAATGTGCATCTGTCCTAGTAAAGTCTCCTACACTGCTTGTCCCACAACATTGCACGGACTGATATAAGAGCTGAGCTTAAGGAACCTCCAGTATCTCCTCAGAATTCTTCCCTAGTAATCATTCAGAATTAGGTTTCCCGTAGTTCTTTCAAGACCTTCACCCTGTCATTCTCTAAGAAAGCTATAATTTGCACTTGCTCCAAACTCCCCAAGAAATCACCAAAGGGAATCTAAAAGAACCTGAACATGCAGCAGTTTACTGCGGTAAGGAGGAAAGGTCAGACCCCCAAGAAGATGCCCAATGTCTCCTGATCAGACTCCTACAAATTTATAATGGATAAAAGATGCGCACTGTCCCCTGGTCAACCCCACATACCACAAAAATTACCCAAAAAAAAAAAAACACTCCGCAATCCATAATTCCCTATTAAGGTCTTGTCCCTTATGCTCGGAAAAGAACATGCCAAGAAAAGAAATTACCTATGGAGTAGCAAGAACATGCCAGGAAAAGAACTAACCCTATGTATCGCGTTACACTCTCAAATCCAAACATGCATATTGAACAGCTCTTAACCTAGGTGGTTACTAGTTGATGTTAGCAATGCTACATCAAGTTTGATTCTTGGGTAGTGTTCACAGGGGTATTTTTAAATTTTAGTATTGTTTAGGGGTATTTTAGTCCTAAATGTTTTATTGTATCTCAAGTTAGTTTAAGGGTTTCATAGGCAGCTTATAAAAAGTTGGACGTCACATTTTGGAAGGCTTATGTTATTGTAATGAATTTTATCTTATGAAAGAAGAAAGTTCTTCTCTTGGCTTGATTTACAACCATGCATTTTCTCCATAATTGCTAATTTTTACTTGTTTGAGATTCATGAAAAATGTGGATTCAATTTCCCACCTTTCTTTCCTGCATCAAGTAGTATCAAATCTCGGTTCGAAGACGTTACAAATTGCGATGGCTGGTCATGGAGGTCTTAACCGTAGGGATGCCAATCTGATCCAATTGCGTAAGGAAATCAATAACTTGACGAAGAGGGTTACATAGTCATTGAACGTGTCGTAAAAGAAGATGAATCTACAAGGGCAGATCCAAATTGTGAGGTTTTTTATGGAGAATGGCATGCATCAGAGTCTGAGTCCGAGAGTATGACGCGTCAAACTACAAAGATGGGATTGATGCACGACGGCATCGACGAGAGCATTATTTTAAACAAGAATAAAAAGGCTCCGATCTTCTATTAGATTCAACATTCTTTGAATCATTGGATAGTCCTATCGTTGATAGTAATCCTACTTCTGATGAAGAACCAAGTGATCCTATCTTTGAGAGTGGTCCTATTTTAAATAAAAGAACTAGGTGATCCTATCTTTGATGGTGAAGATGAAGAGCTTGGAAATCCTATCTATGACGAAGAACAAGTTACAAGTGATGGTAATGGTGGCAATGATGGGTAATGATGTGCATAGTGGTGGTGAATAAGTCGAAGAGGAGGCAATGGGGGGCAACGACCGTAAAGAGCTCTTTTCTCTCGCTAATGATGGGGCGGACCTTTCCTATTTCCAATTCCAGGATTTTACCCCATAGTTGTACACTACTATAGTTGCTTACACCAAAACCTTTAGTAATTGGTGTGAGGATATTTTAATCAGGCTCATAACCCACGAGTCCTAAGATCAAGCCCCAATGTCAATGCGCAATATTCAGGTTGAGACAGGCCTTGTGTTCAAAGGAAGATTTGTATCAACTCACTTCAAAACTCGAGGGCGAGCTTTCTCCAACCAAGAGAGAATGATGAAGATCAACAGCTGTGCGATTCAAAAATTTTATTTCATTTTTTAAATTTTGTGGATGTGTTTGTACATTTCATTTTCTTATTAGGGTTAATTTTTTAGGAATTATATTGTGGGCGTAATCTCCACCTCTTCATTTCTACTTTTTATTTTTATTTTTTACCATTCACAAGTAATGTCCATAGTTACTATTCATGCATCACTGGTCACAGGGGTACTTATGGAATTTTAGTATTGTTTAGAGACATTTAAGAGTCTTAAATGTTTACTTGGATATCAAATTAATTTTCGGGTTTCATAGGCTTATAAAAGGTTGGATGTCACATTTTAGGAATTTTATATATTGGAATAAATATTATTCAATGAAACAACAAAGTTCTTTTTTATAGCCATGCCTTTTCTTTATAATTGTTGATTGTTACTGGTTTGAGGAAAAAGGTCTATTCAATTTCTCACCTTTCTTTCCTACATCATTGCATGTCATATATTACTAGGTCACCCATGATAATACATCACAGGCTATATAATACATATACCTTTTGGAAAAATCGGGTTAAAATTACTTTGTAACTTTTAAAAGAGGAAAACCAGCCTAAATTAAGAAGGGGGAAGGCAAGTTCTTTCTATGAGTCAAGAGAAGGGGTTATATGTGCTTTAGGTACAAAATATTCTTCTCCAGATTTGATACCTGGTATCGTTGAATCATTGATTGATGAGTTTAAGGCTATATAATACATATACCTTTTGGAAAAATCTGGTTAAAATTACTTTGCAACCTTTAAAAGAGGGAAACCAACTAAATTAAGAAGGGGGAAGGCGAGTTCTTTCTATGAGTCAAGAGAAGGGGTTATATGTGCTTTAGATACAAAAGATTCTTCTATAGATTTGGTACCTTGTATCGTTGAACCATTAATTGATGAGTTTAAGGATATTTTCATCATCAAAGCCTTTTCCCAACTATTTGGGGTAAGCTAGTGTAAGGATATTATGAGTTGCCCAAAGGTTTACAACCAACGAGAGATATCTGGCATTATACTGATTTAGTTCTTGATTCTATGCTCCCAAACTTGCCTTATTGTCATATGGGGCCAAAAGCGCACAAAGAATTGCATATGCAAGTTATTAATTTATTAAATGACGGACTAATTCAAGATAGTTTAAGTCCTTGTGTCGCCCTTGCCTCATTGGCACCTAAGAAGAATAGTTATTGGAAGATGTGTGATAGTTGGCCAATGAATAAGACAGCAGTCAAATGCTTCTTTTTGATCCCTTGTTTTGATGATATGTTAAATACACTAATGGGCTCTAAGATCTTCTCTAAGATGGATGAAAAGCGCGTATTTCGAATTAGGATCCATCCTAGGGATGAGAGGAGCACAACTTCCAAGACTCAAGAGGGTTTGTATTAGTGGTAGCTTATGCCATTTCGGTTATCTAATGCCCCAAATACTTTTATGAGGGTAATGAATCAGGTGCTTTATACCCTTATTAGGAAACTTGTCAATATGTATTTTTGATGATCGTCTTATTTATAATCCGACAAATGTTGAGCACTTGGATCATCTGAGAGACTGAGACAGGTAGTGAAGGCTGTTTGAAAGGATAAGCTGTTTGTGAATTTCAAGATGTGCTTGTGATATGTGCTGAAGGGGTCAAGATTGATTGTGTGAAGGTACAAGCAATTGTAGACTGGCCTACACCGAAAATCAGTGGGGCAGTAAGAAGTTTCCTTGCATTGGCCACTTTTTACAGAGGTATACTAAAAACTTCAGCACTATAATTGGCCCCATAACTAATTGTATAAGGAAATGGGTGCTTGAGTGCCAAAGAGAGTTTTAAACCTATTAAGGAGGACCAATGCCCTCTTTGGCACTCCCGGACTTTAAGAAGGTTTTCTAGGTGGGTGGTGAAGCTTCACATATGGGGATTGTGGTTGTTCTTTGCCAAGAGGGCAAGCTGGTTGCCTTTTTGAGTGAGAAGTAGAACGAGCTCACGCATGATACTCTTATTCCCCTCTCTTCCCATTCCTCTGCTCCAAGTTACAGTGTCAACTAACCCATCCACACCATTCTCCCACCCACTTTCTTTCTCAACAACTCACTCTCCCCAAGTTTGAAAACCAAAACACATAAAAATCAACAACTTTCTCACTCGCTCTCTTCTTCTCCTTGAAAGAACTCACCCCTCTCTCTCTCTCTCTCTCCGAAACAGCCCATTTGCTTGACCTTCAATCTGTTCCACCACTCTCCAAGACCCCCAAAACTTCAAAGAATGGGCTCAGAAACTCCCTCTCTCAATTGGGTTTGATTCTTCTCTCTCTAAATCCGACCAAGCAAAACCTAGATTTGCATGCAGAGTTGAGAAGGTTAGGGTCAGGGTTGCTGAAGAAAGAGAGATGAAGAGGAGAGTGAAGACTCTGGTGTTTTTAAAGAGAAAAGAGAGTCTTAAGGGTTAAGAAATTGAAAGTTGAAACTTCGGTTTTAAGGAGGAGAAGAAGAGGGAAAGGGGCGGTAGAGAGAGAGAGTGAGAGGGAAAGAGAGTTTCAGTTTTTTTCGAAATTTCAGCAAATTTCAATAAGTTTCAATTGTGGGTTAAATATGACAGCCAAACAACCCTCAACCATACATGAATTTCCTCAACCACAGATTGCTTGTAATGCTGTTTAGCACATGGCCATCTACATTTAGAAAAAAAAGTGAATTGATTTTCATTTGCAGCCAAACATAGCTTTAGGATATCATATTATTTACTGTATCAATGAAAGAAATCACATAGATATTTAGGAAACCCTGAATTACACAAGTATACCTGAGACGATGACGATTGCAGGTTGTTAAGAAAGCAACAAGCCCATTAACAATGCTTCGTACAGCACGAAACACCTGCAAGAGAGAAGTCAAAAAAATTTCATGCAATGAAAGAAAAAGATTTTAAGGTGGCAAGAGTATGATCCATACAAACCTGTGAGAAAAGATCATTCCAAAGTGAACGCCACATGGAAATTTCATACGTGCCAGGTGCTGCTTCCACAGCAGCAGTAAGCTGTGATATACCGCTTATCGAAAACCAAGCATCTCTCAATACATAAAAGATATTGGAGAAAAGCAAGGCCACATAACTTGCCAGTGTAAGTGTCAAGCGTATAGGTGCAATTAAGAATTCCCATAGTCCAAGAAATAATGGGTAGATTATTGATGTTGCTGTAAAAATATCAGACTGGTAAATAAAATGAAATAATGCATCACAGATTACATCATTTTCAAACAAAACGAAGGACATATGCACATGAAGAAAGTGAAGAATCATATAAATTTTATAATATAAAGAGATAACCAAAAACTTGGTCTCATACCTATGCTCGAGATAACAGATATGATAAACCATATTGGCCAGAGTAAAATCTCCAAAAGGTCCCCTACTATGTTGAATGTGGATTCCAAAACAATCCAAATGGCAGAACCAAAGTTCTCCACTGTCTGAATGCACAGCTTCCAGATAGGCAGAAGGTATTCAAAAATCACCATGAGGGGTTCAGACATGGGCTTCGTGACAACTGCAATCAATGATCTTAAAGCATGAGTGCTCACCATGAACCATTTAACAGCCTTTTCAAAGTTCTGGAGGAAAAGCATAGTCCCCAAGTACTTGATCCTAGATATCATTTCCCAAGTTTCAATCCAATCAAAGAAGGGCCCAAACAGATGAGCTGCAGTAGCCTTCACTAGTGGTACATTTTTATATAAATCATAAAATCCAATGACAACAGTTATAACTGAAATCATCACGTAAAAAGTCCTTGCAAGAGGTCGCATCCATGGACGATAGAGCTGGCAAAACACAGGATATGACTGACAGAATATAACCCAAGAAGGGAGTCCCGTCTCTAGTAAAGTAAGAAGCCTCACATCTGACATAATTATCCGACTCAATTCAAATGGAAGATCCCGATCACTGAATTTATACAGTAATAAGATGTCTCTATAGTGGGTGGGCTCTAAAGTTGAGTCACTTTTTAAGTTGCCAAAACTACTTCCATCAGAAGAACTGCCTAAATTCTCTCTGGGGCTTCCTTGCTCATAATATCTGTATTCTGTTAAAGCTATATCAATATCGGTCCCTGCAGTTCCACTTCTGGTTATTTTTCTTCGCTTGTAAGGACTAGAACTAGGAGTATATTCTAAATTTAGTCCCAATTCTAGATGAGTTGGGCTCTGCGTTCCTGCCATACCCCCACTATCCAAATCACCAAGAAGAGTTTCTTCGGTGCACACATGTCTTCCATCATCATCTAAATTCCCTAAGTTTGAAGAACACTCTTCAGCATCATAAAACACATACTGGTTGAAAGCTTCCGAAAATGGACCATCAAAATGTGAGTCTCCGTAACTACTACAAATACGAGACCTAAAAGGCATGATTTTATCGGACATCTCATTTAAATAATCTTTCAAAACACATGCTTCATGGAATGTTCCTGAAAACCAAGTAAATACACGAACTGAAGCTTGTTCAATACTATCAAATTCCCATTTTCGCATGTGTTTAACCTCCAGGGCAACAGATGTATCTGTCTGGAGCAATATAAACCATTACTATCATGTTTAATTTACGCAAATTACAAAAACTTCAAATGGTTTTTTAGGTACTCACTTGGAGCTCATTCAAATAGTTAATGCCCCGCACATCACCCCATGACACTTCAAACACTATAAAGCCATATAATGTTTGATGCAAATCTTTCACAGGCAACAAAGCTTTCTTCCGAGCAATTGCAGCGTCAACAACAGAAAACCATCTTAAGAGTTTCTTTTGCCTGCTATGGTTAGGTTTCGAGCCACTCTTTAAATCAAATTTTCTTCCATTCTCCTTTTTCTCGCGCCTTGCTCTAGTATTTGCAAACGGAGACAATCTTGACTGCAAACGACAATAAGATTCTATTGTTAATGAAATCAAGTAATTTCGTTAGACAGAAGCAGTAAAAGTTTCTCTTTTGAGTGTTACTTCACTACCTTGGTAACCATGAATTGCCAGAGATGTGTTGGACGAGAGTGCCGATTCATTAACCACGGCCTGTTGTCTACAAGAATAAAAAATTTCTTACTTTCAGGTGCCAAATACAAGCTGAGACTCGAAAGATAAGATTGCAGGTCCCTGCAAAAGAAAAACATAATTAAGAAACCTGAGTCTCCCACAGTGGAAAGGGTAGCTTAGATACGATGAATAAGAATCATGAGATCTTTTTTTACTTTAGATGACCAGATATAAAGAATTATTTGAGTCCCATATATCCATTCACCAAGTTGCATGGCTAAATAAACTCAGTGAATGAGTGAACTGTATAGAGAATAAAATAACTGCAGTCTACACCTTTCAGTGAACAACAGAATCACATTTTGCCAAATTAAATATCAATACTACTATTTTTAGCTAGTGGAAGGCACATAATGCGTTGATTACATATCTCAAATAAACCACAAAATTGATTAATTCATATCTAGAATATATTTTCCATGGTAACCGCAATCTAGAAAATTGCTATCAAACAGAGGTTTCTTCACACAAGAATATCAACTTAAAAAATCCATTTAAAAAACTAGATGATTCTTCTCTCCCTCTTTGGAATAAAATGGGTGGTGCAAACTCGATGAATATGAAATGTGGGAGATTCCTATAAATTGTACACTTTCTTGTTTCAAAATTAGAAGGACAGGGACCTCCTCCACATGGATTTGCTGAACTATGGTTCAAAGGCACTTCAAAGCTTAGTTACCAGGGCCTCCCAACATGGATAGTGACCCCACTCCAGAAACATGATCCCATGCTCCTAGAATGGGATCATGGTCTGGCCACGATCCAAATCCAATAAGGGTTGTTCAAAAGGTCAACATAGCTTGATTCTTCATATTTGTTGAGGAAAGAAGCAATAAATGCAGAGTCATATAAAAAAGAAGCAAAGCAATACATGCATATCAATAAAAAAAAGCAACAATTATTCAAATCCATGTTCCATTAAATTTTCTAAGGAAATGAGAATCTTAAATCCGCAACAATCATAAATAGAAATTTTTAAATTCAATGCTCCCAAATCCCATTTAATAGGGATGTAGCTTTATAAAGCTACACCCCAGATCTCGCAAAAACAAAAAACAGTTCCGGTACCAGAAACCTACAATTTTGACCACTTTGATCATCTGTCAAGTTGAATGGAGCGAATTATTTGCCATGATCCTAATCAGTTGGAATGTTTTTGCTTGGGAGATACAATATAGGTCATAGTTATGGCGATTCAAAATAATCTAGCTCAACAGACACAGGATATTATGGATAGCAGGCCAATGATGCTACTGTGAAGGCATGGCCTCTGACTTCAACGGAGACAGACATTAGGGATCCCACTCATGTTGATCGGCACAGGAAAAAAATTATGGGTTGCTGTAGAAGAACAGTTTCCTCAAGGAGATAATAGTGTAATTCTAGCTTTACAGAGCAATAGCCAATTGCAAGCAGAATGATCGTACAGTCGCTGCATATTATGGTACCTTATGTGGTATGTAGTAGCAGTTAAGTCACTGTGACCAGCCCCCAGGTAAGCGCGGTGCAGGGCTTGAAAAACATGTTAAGGCCTAGAAGAGACCAGCCTATGAGTTGTTAGCAAGTCTTAAAACAGAATATGAGACTGTAAGGAGCTAGATCCTTTGTCGAGAGAAATTACCTTCCCTCTATATTGGTCCCAAACTTTTGACGAGGGAAGAACAGACGAGGGGGATCATGGTATCCACTCGAGTAGTACATGAACATACTGCACTGCTCGCCAATAACAGAGGAACAGCTACTACTGGTCAAGAGAGGACAGGGCTGGTCCATACATGCAGGGAGCTTGGTTTGGGGGTTACAGTTTCCCTCAGGTTCTCGCTTTAACGAAATGGAGCTCACTCCCCCTCTTGATCACTATCTGATAAGTATCTCATTCCCTGACTGAAAGGGTCTTGATCCCTATGGAAGGGGGATCACACACTCAGTAAAAACGGGGGCAAGATCCTGGTTTGAAGGGATCTCAATCCCAGGGGAAGTTTCAGGATTTTTTGAATTTTGAATCCAATGTCTTTGACTTTGTGATGATTTTTGGCTTCCTAAAGATTTTGTAGCTAATGACCACCTGTGGTGGTGGTTTGCATCGGCAGATGAAAATTAGGGAGCCAACTTGGAATAACCCAAGTCAGCTTGAACATCAGGTGGTCCCCCCAATCTTAGATGGTCCCAAACTGGGGAATTACCAGGATTGTCCAGAACTAGGTGCTTCTCACTGTAGTCAATCCCCATGTCTTGCCCTACTCGTGTGATTCCCAAGTTCAGTTCTTATTATGGCCCTACAGTCTCAATTTTCTCATATTTTTATGGGACTTTCAACCTGTAGAGTTCTTAAATTGTACAAATTAGTCAAAGTGAGCATGTGTGTAGATAATGCTAAAGAGCGGATTATACATTTTTCAATTTCTTAATCACTTCAAAAAATAATAGACATACATATACATAAATACACACACGCACGAGCACGAGCATGCGCATGCATGCATGCACACACATATAGAAACAGTGCTTCCTTACAGCTCCCATATATAAAAATAGAACATATGTCAAGCTGCTCCTTGAACATGGCTCCTACTCCCATGACTTAGATAACCGTTACTCTCTTGTTGACTCCACGTCGACCGCTTGGATTGTGGATTTCAGAGCATTTGAGCTTATGATAGGTAACCAATCCTTCATTTCTACCTTAGAAAGCCTCTTGAAACTTTCTGTCTTTAGCATATGATTCCTACTCAACAATTCATGCACCTGGGAGTGTTGCTAGTCTTGCCTCATGTCCTTCATGCTAAATTTCTAGCAAACATGTTATTTATAGTACACCAAATCCCCCAAATTGCAAAGTTATCTTCTAGTCTAGTCACCATATATTTGGGGTCTGAGAACTGGAGGAAGAATGGGGAAGGTTTTCCCCCGGCATGGCAACAAATGTGCCTTGAGGGTCGAGTCGGGCTCAAGCTAGGGCCATGAAAGGGCTAGCCTAGGTTCAGCCTGGCCCAACCCTCTTTTTCTTTTCAGAAGGTTTTCCCCTGGCATGACGGCCAGGCTTGGACCTAAAAAAACTAGGGCCTAGGCCACAAATGTTGCCTGAGGGCCGAGTAGGGCTCAAGATAGGTCTAGCCTAGGTTAAAACCGGCCCACCCTCTTTTTTCTTTACTTTACCTTTTGATTTATTTTTCTTTTATCTAGCCCCGCCAAGCCGGAATAGAGCAGGGGCAGGCTTGGGCCAGGGCCTATTTGATCCGTTTGGGCCAAGCTAGGCCTAGGCTGGCCCTACGTGGACCAGGGCAAGGCTAGGGCGAAAGCTAGCCCGTACCAGGACTGGCCTGCTGCGAACCCTTAAGTCTTCTCGTATTACGGTTTGTATTTTAGTTGATTTTGTTTCTAGCCAGTTAAGTACACAATCCTGGAGGGACCCAACTTCCAAGTTTCCTTCCTTAGCATTTAAATAGGTACTCAAATCCTACCACCCCCATCATCTCTAGCCCATAATCTCTCTCTCTCTATCTATCTATGGAAGAGCATATTTCTATAAAATTTCTGAAATCTGAATTGGCTTTCGTTATAGAGATCAACCAGTTGAGAAACAATCCCAATGCCGATAACATCAACAACAAGGGTTTGAAGCTTGAAGTTTGAATTGAAATTCAAACTTGTAGGTCATGATGTAGACAACCCCATCAGACCTCTACTTGAGATAAAATTTTCTTCAGTGTTCCCAAACAAATGGCCTAAACACATCTATATTTGCATCGCTCAAGTTCCTCTTGAAGCAAGGATAGAAATTCATCCTATCCCCTATCCTCTCCATCCAGTCCCAAAGCAACACTTTGGGATCAGAAGCTAAATTTCTCTAACAATAGAGATAGGTATTGAAGGCATCTGCTTCACACCATATTGACCAAAAACTAACTCCGTCCCCATACCCTCACCCAAACTTAATCCTTCTTAAACTCCACTGTGTGCAGCAGATAACTCCATGGCCACATATCCTGCTGTGTCTTCATGGCACTCAAATTACCCACCCATTTCTCCCATAACCATACTTTCCCTCCTGCATTGTTGTCGAGGTTTAGTCCCTGAAGAATGCCAAAACATAGGCAGGTAACCACCTTTCCCCTTAAAGTGATGGTAGTTGTTAATCTCACTGCCTCTCCCTTTGAATACTCTCTAGTTCTCAGCCGTCCGAACTGGGATCTGAAAGGGGGACAGCCAATGGATTGGAACATCTAAATGCGTAACCTATCCAAAAACCGTCAAATGAGGGTAACTGTCCCTTCTAAAAAGAGTAATTGCAAGTCAGCAGTCTTTCTTTAAACTTCTCTATCACTGGCTCCTCTAATTTAAACCCTGTAATACAATGACCATGACTAATGTATAAGAACAAATTGCAGAAGGCAATCCAATGTCACTCTAATAAAAATTTTACAACATCATGGTCTGAGCAACAGCATCTCAATAGCTTATACACCAGCTAAAATAGGAAAGCTGCACAGAGGTTCAACAAATGTTTTCAAACTCAGCCCTGGCCCGAGCCAAGTAACTGAGTCTTGTACATGACAATAAATGCTAAAAATTCAAAAAATTACAATAAAAATAATTAAAACCAGAACAAGGTAAAATAAGTAATAGAAATTACTTGAAGTCCACAAAAGTTCAAAAAAGCATATAAAAGATGGATTATTGAAAATTTTGATTGATGCCTCAAAATATTTCAGAAAAATCAAAGAAAAGGAAAAATAAAAAATTGGAGCATGTAATTAGAAAAGTTCCCCAATCATAAAAAAAATCATATAAAAATGTAATCCTAAATCATATAGTGAAGATTTTGCTAACAAATTCAGTACTTTTAAATAATTTTTAATAGAGGCGATTTGGCCGCTGGAACTCGTGTTGGCCACTTGGACTCAGCCAAGTCCTTGCACACTGGTTTCACCATATAATGAGTACTGAGGAATTTATATCAATGTAGTGAATAAAGGAACTTTTCGTTCGTCATATAAAATAATTAGGCATGAAACTGCTTTTCGGAATGAACAAATATTTAAAGAATTAAAAGAAGTATATATTAGAGGATCAAACAAACATAAGATTTTTTAATGAAGATCATATAGTGAAACATTTTTTCTAACAAATTCAATACTTTTAAATAATTTTTAATAGAGGTGATTTGGCCGCTGGAACTCTTGTTGGCCACTTGGACTCAGCCGAGTCCTTGCACACTGGTTTCAACATACGAGTACTGAGGAATTTATATCGCTGTAGTGAATAAAGGACCTTTTGATTCATGATATACAATAATTATGCATGAGACTGCTTTTCGGAATGAACAAATATTTAAAGAATTAAAAGAAGTATATATTAGACGATCAAACAAGGATAAGATTTTTTAATGAAGATCATATAGTGAAACATTTTTTCTAACAAATTCAGTACTTCTAAATAAATTTTAATAGAGGCGATTGGCCGCTGGAACTCGTGTTGGCCACTTGGACTCAGCCGAGTCCTTGCACACTGGTTTCAACTTACAATGAGTACTGAGGAATTCATATCACTGTAGTGAATAAAGGAACTTTTGATTCGTGATATAAAATAATTATGAAAGAAACGACTTTTCAGAATGAACAAATATTTAAAGAATTAAAAGAAGTATATATTAGAGGATCAAACAAACATAAGATTTTTTAATGAACATCATATAGTAAAAGATATTTTCTAACAAATTCAGTATTTTTAAATAATTTTTAATAGAGACAACATGGCCCTTGGAACTCGTTTTGGCCACTTGGACACAGCCGAGTCCTTGCACACTGGTGTCAACATACAACGAGTACTGAGGAATTTATATCACTGTAGTGATTTAAAGAATTTTTGATTCATGATATAAAATAATTATGCATGAAACTGCTTTTCGGAATATTTCAAGAACTAAAAGAAGTATATATTAGAGGATCAAACAACCAGAAGACCCAGCTTCTAAAAGGTAAAGAATTAACAAGAACGATCAATAGAAATAGTGCAAAATATTGAAGACCACAACTGTTGGGGATCTGAAGTGCAGATTCTGAAAACAGTGGTGATTCAGGGATAAGGACGACGAAACAGCAAGCATCAGCTAAATTGTATCAGAGATTCAAATGTACAATCATACTGGTATAGTAAAGAGATTATAGCACCAGGCGAAGAATCAAATAGTACATCACGAAAATAACAGAGAGCTATTGACATGCAATTCGAGCAATCGTATTGTTTTCACATATGAAGTCGACAACTGATCTACAAAAGTGTGAAATTTTCATAACATGTTTTAAGTTTAGTATGTAACAAGCAGGATTCTAATGAGTTATGATAGGGTAACTACAAGGAACCTTTTCCACCAAAACTAGAGAGAGAGAGAGAGAGAGAGAGATCATGCAGAGGTCAAGAGTGCCAGATACGAGGCATACAAATAAAATACTACAAAATTCATAAGAAAATAATAATAATTATAAAAAAAAGGAAGCTTGCGTACCCAATCTGCAAACTTGTAAGGGGAAAGACGTAGGGATTTGTTGGGCTCTCCATTCTCTTCCTCATCGCTCTCAGCGATTTCTGAACAAAGAACTGTAACATCAAAAACCATGAACATCTCAAACAACACGAAAACACCACCATATCTCCTAAACTCTTAGATCAGAACAGAGGGAAAACCCAAATTTCCATCAAAATAAAGAGAGAGAATTTCGACAACCAACTAGGCAAGAAATCAGATACCTCTAGCTACGTGCACGAGACTCGATACGACGCGCTTCATATCAGAGCTGAGCGCTCAATAAATCTCTTGATACAACAGATGACAGACAGATATTGGGAGAAACGTGCAATGCAGAAGAGGGAAAGAGAGTTATCCAACAGAGAGATGGACGCGTGGTTTGAAGAAGACGAATACACAGAAAGGGAAAAGAGAGAGACGGGGGACACGTAATTTACAGCAGAGGAAGAGAGAGAAAGTTGAGAATTTACAGAAGAGCGAGAAAGTTGAGAATTTACAAAAGCAACAGGAAAAAACAAAGGAAATTAGGAGTTAATTATGGTGTCAGAAATTTAAATTCCCTGCAACAGCGGACCGCATCGTAGGCAAAGAGAGAAGGGGAGAGAGAGAAGACTCCTGTCTCACCGAGCCACTCACTCTCTTACATCACAACGACACCATTATTGGAGATCACTGGTTTAGGGCTCAGCCTGCCAACGTCAACGCACTGTGGGGAAGACACGTCCATGGCCATGTCACAGAGCGTGGATTCTCGGGATCCTTCCTCTTCGTAGATGAAGAGAGAGAAAAGCCTGCAACTTCTGATGAGAGAGAGCGGCATTAAATTGAAATAAATGGAATTCGAATCTAATCCAGAAGAAGGAACCTTCTTTATAAGATGAGAGAGAGAGGAACACGCCAAAGAAAGCGATAGAGAGAGAGAGAGCGGGTGTCAAGAGAGATGTGAAGAGATGGAGAGAGAGCGAGGAAGGGGTAGAGAGAGAGACGGCGGGGTAGAGAGAGAAGGAGACAGGAAAGGGGTAGCGAGAGACGGTATGGGTAGAGAGAGAAAGGAGGACGGGATGTTGGGAACCCGAAAAAAGAGGAGAGAGAAAGAGAGGTGTGGAGTTGCGGTTTTGCCGGGGGGGTGCTTGCGGCCTCTGTGACCGCCAACGCATGCCTTTGGCCCTACGAGCTGGATGGGCGGGTTATTTGACGGCCTAGATTTTTAAAAGTTTTTGATTTGACGTTTAAGATCTTCTCAGGCTTTGGTTTCCGGTATTTGACACGTTTGCTTGTATTTTATACGATGTATACAGGAAATGCGGGGTGGACCGCATTTCTACAGTCAAGTGATCCATATAAAAACAATGGAAACTAACTGTCCAAATGTTTTTCTTATTGAAATTATTATTTCGAGTTTTAAAATTTTATTGATTTTTTTCATATTCATGATCTCATGTTAATGATTACATGTCCTTAATAATTAAAAAAAATTATAAAAAATCCCCAAAGATACTTTTTGTGCAACTTACCTCCAACTAACTTTCTCTCTCACTTTTTTCTAATAAACAAGCTTCTTATGCAAATAACCCCCAACCATCCCAAAAATTAAAGAAAAAGGCAAAACTACCTTTACTGTACCCATTACCCATGCCTCTCTCTGGCATTGTGTAAGTGCGCTCCGGCATTGCGTAAGTGCGCTCCGACAGTATAACACAGCGCTCTGGCACTACGTAAGTACGCTCTGGCAGTGGAGCATTATGAGTTACAGGGCTCCAGCACCATTTAACTGCGCTCAGGCAATGTGATACGGGCAGTGTAACACAGCGCTCCGGCACTATGTAAGTACGCTCCGGTAGTGGAGCATTATAAGTTACAGGGCTCCAGCACTGTTTAACTGTGCTCTGGCAATGTGATACGGGAAGGGCACAATGCTCAGGTACTTCGTAAGTGCGCTCCGGTAGTGTAACACAGCGCTCTGATAGTGAAGCATTCTGAGTCACAAGGCTCCAGCACTATTTAAGTGCGCTCCGACAATGTGCTACGGGAAGAGCATTTTCGTCTAAAAAAATGAACTTTTTCCATTGGGAGGTATTTGCATAAAAAGCTTGTTTTTTTGGAAAAAAGTGAGAGAGAACTAAGTTGAATAAAAAATATATTTTGGGGGGGTTTTTGTAATTTTTTCTAGAAATTAAGTCTTAAAATCCATCTCAAAAATAGATTTATTAAGCCGGACTTGGCTGCATAGAAACCGGATCCATGTATATATAGGGGAAATTGTTTCATGCGGGCTGGACCACATTTCTACATTTGCGGGCTTGGCCGCATAAAAACCAGGTCTTATATATATATATATATATATAGGCGAAGCCCTTCATTTCAATTGTGTGGGAGAATGTTCATACAATAGGCGAACCACAATGAATGAATTTAGGGAAAAGTGCAAAATTTCTATACAACTTCCCCCAACCAAATTTTTCTTTGCAACTTTTATCCAAAACCAAGTTTAATTGCAAATACTCCCAAGGCAAAAAGGTCATAATTTTTTGGACGAAAATTCCTTTTATAATAGTACTGAATTGCAAATAAAAAATATTTGACCGAGGGAATCTATTGTCGGACTGCTCTTCACCTGCTAGAGCTCATCACGAGATTATCGGACCGCAAAAGAAACATAAGCCAAAGTGCCGGATTGAGTACAGAAAGTGTTAGACCACGTCAAGACAGATCAAGCCACAACTGTCAAACTGAGACATAGACGTGCCGAACTATGTGAACAAGTTGTCGGACCCTTTGGTTAGAGTGCCGGATTGTAGGGAATCATGTTGAGAAATGTGACTTTTTTAGTAAAAGGTATTTTTTTTCAAAAAATTATGGCTTTTTAACTTAGGGGGTATTGTCTATAAAACTTAGTTTTGAGGTAAAAGTTGCGAAAGAAAGTTTACTTCGAGGAGATTGTCTAGAAAGTCTACTTTTGACGGGGGTATCTGCAATTTTCCCATGAATTCACGAAATCCTTTGACTTTTAAAACCTATTACTCAGAAATTTGTATAAGCGGTTGTATATTATGAGGCCATTCATTTTTTTGTGTAAAGAAGTCACAATTAGTATTACCCATTAGATGTCAAATTTGATGGTTTAGGATGTGTCACAAAGTTTAAGAAAATATTTTTTGAACTTAGAGTCTAGTCAATAATACACTCCCGACCATCTAATTTGAAATTTGATGAACTAAAGTGATTGTCACCTCTTTGTATTAAAAGTAAATAGTCTATTTATATACTTTCTCTTTATATAAATAATTTTATGTGGTTTGTATAAGGTTGCAACCTTAAACAATCAAATTAAGGTACACATCCAAATTTTATCATAAATATAATTTTGGTGTAAAAATTTATTAGGATGGCTTGAGAATCTATTTTTATCTCTAAATATAAAATCTTAAACTCCCAAAATGGTTTAATTCAAGTAGATCTATAAACACTTGAAAATCTATAAAATTGATGGTCTAGATAATTTGTTGCAAGATACACCAATTTTAAGACTCAAAATACTTTTTTTTTTCTTTTCATATTCATACATCTCTAAATCAAGATTGTCAATTAGAGATAATCTATTCGTAGATGACATAGTTTTGATTGATGAGACCTGAAACGCCATCAACATAAAGTTAGAACTTTGAATGGATGCTCTAGAATCCGAAGGTTTTAAAATTAGTTGGATTAAGACAGATTATATGGAGTGCAAATTTAGTAATAATATGAATAAAGATGAGGAAGTAGTTAAGATTGATGACCATAAAGTACAAGAAAGACCGTACTTTAGATATCGGGTCGATAATCCAAGAAAATGGAAAGATCGAGGAAGATGTCGCACACATAATTAGAGCTGGGTGAGCAAAGTAGAGATTTACACATAATTAGAGCTGGGTGAGCAAAGTAGAGATTTACACCAATGAGGCTGAAGGGCAAGTTCTATAGGATAGCAGTGATACCAACTTTGCTCTATGGAGCGGAATGTTGGGCGAACAAAACATTATACCCATAGAATGAGTGTAGTAGAGATGAGGATGTTGAGATGGATGAGTGACAAGACTAGGAGGGATAGAATTCACAATGAATCTATTTGAGAGAATTTAGGCCTAGCACCAATAGGCGATAAAATGAGAGAGTGTAGACTTAGGTGGGCTAGCCATGTGTGGAGTCGACTAAGTACAACACATGTTAGGAGGTGTGAATTAGTTCAAGTGGAATTACTGAAAAGGGCAATGGGTAGGTCCAAAAGGACATGGTTGGAAGTAGTCCAGAAAGATATGAAGACGTATTGCTTCACTGATGATATGACCTTTAATTGAGCAAAATGGAGAATTAGGAGTCATATAACCAATCCCAATTAATTGGGAAAAGGCTAAAATGATGATGATGATGAAAACAACCTTCTATTTAAGATGCACCTTAATTCTATATTTTAAGGTTGCATCCTTATATAAAATTTTTCCATATTTTAAAATTAAATAATATCTTCAATATTTTATGGATGGAGTTTCTATAAGTCTGCTGACTCATATGGATTTTTTGTCGAAAATTTTAGGAATTCGTCATCTAAACGTGGTAGTACCCCACACCCTAGTCACCATGTTGTAGTTTCCATTCCCACCACTAACACCACTCCACCAACACCTTCAAAAAGCTCTCCTAATTTACTTGAAAAACAGGTAGGTGTCTTCCCCACTGAATTACCCAAAAATAAAAAATAAAAATCATAAATATGAATATTTTTTCTTAACTTCAAAATGTACTCTTTTTAAGGATGTTTTTGGCACTGTTCATATCTAATTTGACCCTGTGCGCTTTACACAATGTCTATCTTAAAGAGTCAGTGGGGTCTTGCACCTGCTGATTCATAGAATATTTTTCCAAATTTTATATTTTAAAAAATAAAATTTTACACAAGATTGCAAGTTGCAACTTTAGACTGTAGATCTACCCAAAAAAAAAAAATTTATTCTGTAGAAATAGGGTATATCTCAAGAATCCAATAGAAAATAGTGTTCCGAATTTGGAGAACCTTTCAATTTATCATCTTGACCTTAACATGGAAAAACAGAAGATTTCAAAGTCTTAAAAATATTTCATTTTGTAGCAAATTATTTGGACTATCTATTTTCAGTATTTTCAAGTGTTTATAGATCTGCTTGATTTGCATCTTTTTGGAGTATTAAATTTCATAAGTAGGATTGAACATGGAAGTTTTAGGCCATTGTAAGGTTTCAGATACCAGATCAACATCTTCTAGCAATATTTTGAGGTGTGCTTTACTTGTATGGTATGAGGTGGGCACCGTGTACAAACCTCACCCTTTATATTTTATGTTTACGTTCCATTTTTTAGGAGCACACTTAATATTTCAATTTTATCTTCTTTTTTTATTATTGTTTTAAGTGAAAAGTATAGAAACCTAAAATTTAAGCTTTAAAATGATGTAGATAAAGAAAGCTAAAATTGAGATATAATTTTTTTTTATAGAAGATCAGAAATTTTATTTATAAAATACTAAAAAGAAATTACATAATCTGAGACCAAAGTCTCAATTAAGGAAGAGCCCCCTTTGGCAAGATAGTCGGCCACAACATTGGCCTCATGATAGACATGAACAAAGGAGAACGTGTAAGATCTAGACAAGTTCCAAATCTGCCGCAAGAAGGAACGATATTCTCAAGCCGATTTAATGGTCCCATTACACCAATTAATAACATTCGACGAGTCCCCTTCCACCACACAGTGCATCCCTACCATTTTGTCCCTAAAAAGTTTTAGTCCATGAAAAAGTGCCATCAATCTAACAAAGTTTGCCGTCTTCTCCCCCAAAGGACACGCAAAAGAGAATACTACAGCTCCATTCCAATCTCTTACTACACCTCCAAAACCAACACGACCCGTGTTACCAAAAGAACTACCATCGAAATTGAGTTTGAAAACCCCTTCCAAAGGTGGCATCCAACGACCCTTCGGCCTACATTTTACTGCTCCCAAGTGAAAAAGATTCGCTAAATTTCTCTTAACATCCACTTCGAAAAAGTCTTTCCTAATTTTAATAACAGTGCAAAAGAGACACATCGCATGCAAAATCTTCACTAAAATTCTCTCCAGAGGCAAGCTAATATTTTCAAAAACTCTTTGATTTCTTTCTTTCCAAACTCCCATAAAATCATGCCCCTTGTAGTCTGTCAAATAACCACTCCAGTTCTAGGTAATAAGCTCACAGACAAGTTTGAGATAATCCCCATCACATTAGCAGGCATAACCATAGTGATCCCCAATTTATCAGAAAACCACTGCCAATTTCTCAAGATAAAAGAGCAATGGAGAAATAAATGAGGCCCATTTTCTGCATCATTCTTACATAATAAGCAAATATTCGGTAAAATTTTACCCCTTTTGATAAGATTATCCACAATGAGGATTTTTTCTTGCACCGCCATCTAAAGGAAAACTTACTTTCAACAATAGAGGCCAATTCCAAATGCTAGAAATCTCAGGAAAGAACCACCTCCACCGATCATGAAAAAGTAAATGATACATCGACTTCACTGAAAATGAATCATCTAACTCAATCTGCCAGATGACTATATCTGAAGCATTTTGAGGTACATAAACTTCATGCAAAAGTGTTAACAGCCTGCTATATTCATTACAAAGTTGCTCAGAAATCATATTATAAGATAGAGAGACATTCTAAATAATATGATTGTCCCTTCTTTCAAAGATCTCAGAAACAATCACATAAGTATTCTCCACCACCCTCTGGAAGACCTCAGGGAAGAGATATTTCAATGGTGAATTACGCAACCATTTATGATACCAAAAAGACATGTGGCATCCATCTCCCAAACTACATCGAATATCCCTATAGATCAAAGGTTTGCAAGAGTTAATGGATTTCCAACAATAAGACATACCCCTCGTACCAATCTTCCGACCAACCCACATACCAAATCTATCCTTTCCATACTTTGCAATAATCACTTGATACTAAAGTTGCTATTTGAAGTTTAAACTTCTCCACCACCATTTGCAGAGTAAAGCCTGATTCACCAATCTTAATTTCCTAATACCTAGATCTCCTTCCCTTCTTGGCGTGCATACGCTATCCCACCGAATGAGATGATACTTCTTGAGACTATCTGTAGATCCCCAAAGGAAGTTCCTCATAAGAGTTTCAATTTTCTTTGCAACCCGTGGGGAAATCTACAACAATGACAACTGATAAATGGGTAAATTTGATAAACACGCCTTCACCAATGTGATCCTACCTCCCAATGACAAATATTTATATTTCCACAAATCAAGTTTTATTTGTATTCTTTGGATCACTTTGTCCAAGACAGTCATAGGAAGACGACCATCTGAAATTGGCAATTCTAAGTATACAATTGGGAAGGTCTCCACCTTACACCCCATAATCTCTACAAACTCACACATCACAACATCATTACAGTTTATGCCAACTACAGAGGATTTTGCAAAGTTAACCTTGAGGCCCAAATCCACTTCACAGCACTTTAAAAATGTGTAAATATTAGAAATCTGAAGATGTTTGGCATCACAAAAAAGTAAAGTATCATGCGCATATTAAAGATGCGATATGCACAGACCATCATTAGGCATATAGAAACCTAAAAAATGTCAGTTTGTCTCTACATTCCTAATAAATAGACTGAAGCATTACGCATAAATTGTAAACAAAAATGGTGACAAATGATCCCCTTGATGAAGCCCCTTAGAGGCACAAAAAAAACCAGTACGACTACCTTTAAACAAAACTGAAAAGTGAGCAGACGATAAACACCCATAAATCCTACTTCGCCATTTATCTCCAAAACCTATATTCGTCATGATTTCTAAGAGAACACCCCATTCCACCCTATCATATGCCTTTTCCATGTCGAGTTTAATTACAACCCCAGCACTACAACTCAGAATCCTCAAGTGTATACACTCCTGGGCCACCAACACACTGTCTGTTATTAGTCTATCCTTGATAAAAGCTGATTGAGGACCAGTGATAATATTTGGTAAAACTACTTTAAGTCTCTCAGTCAAAACTTGGCTATTATTTTATAGAGACTTGAAAGCAGATTAATGGGTCGAATATCACAAGGTTTGTAATAACAGACTTTATAGGGATTAGTGTTATAAAGACATAATTAACTCCCCTAAAGAGTTCACTTCTACTCAAGAAGTCTCGTACTATCTATAATACCTCACCACAAATCAAATTCCAAAACTTATGAAAGAAAAACAAGTGGAAGCCATCAGGCCCAAGAGCCTTGTCACCAAGAAGGGAAAAAATTGCATTTTTACTTCTTTCATACTCACCTCTCTCAAGAAAAGCTACTAGCCCAGAAGACAAACCTTTAAACTAGGAGTAACCCTCACCTCAGAAGTGAAGGTTTTTTCAAAGTGGTTTACAACCGCATTAGACATTCCAACATCATCATCCAGGTCAATGCCATTGATCAAAAGCCCCGAGACGTCATTCTGACGTCTCCTAGCATTTGCAATAGCATGAAAAATCATATCACTTTCCTTTAGCCACTTAACCCTGGTTCTTTTCTTCCAATAAACCTCCTCAACCCTCGGGAGCTCTTGTAATTCCAAAGATTTAGAATTTCTTTCTAAAATCAACTCCTCAGTGAAAACTTCTGAGTTTTGAGTAATAGAATCCACAACTTCTAAACACCTAAGAAGAACCTCTATTTTTTTCTTTGAGATGATATCTCTTAGCAGATTTCCAAACAATAAGCTTATGTTTGACATTCAAAAGCTTCTTATGAAACTGGAAATCAATAAAGTCAATGAAGAATGCGTGTTCTCTTAGGAACTTCTGATAATGTCACACACCTCTTTCTCAGCTAACCATCCAACTTCAAATCTTAAAGGTTTAGAACCCCTTTAAGGGACTTTGGTATACAAAAAAATAGGAGTATGGTCAGAAGAGAGTCTAAAAAGAGCTCTAACTGCTACAAGAGGAAAGAACTCAGACCAATCCTCGTTAACCGAAAAACGGCCCAGCTTGGACATGGACAAATTTGACGAGCTACCATTTGTCCAAGTAAAAGTAGTACCTAAGATAGGCAAGTCAAGCAACGCATGGGATTCAATGAAACTATTGAACATGTGCATAGCAGATGTAATATAACTACCATAATTACTCTCATCAGGCCATCTGAGAAATCAAAATCCCCACCCAAGCAAACCGGAAGAGAAAAACTAGAAACAAAGGTAAACAAATCATTAATAAAAACATTTTTTTGTCCCATAGTATGAGGACCATAGACATTCACCAACCCCCAAAGAAAATCAGAGACTGGACCCTCAAAACCAAGCGCCAAAAAGTTATCTTTTTTATCAGAGCAAAAAGACTATACCACAGTGGGATCCCAAAAGATCCACAAGCCCCCAGAAGCACCCACTGAATCCACTCCCAAGTCCACAGATCCAGGTCCCCAAACTTCCCTAACACCACAGATGGTAGGGCTAGGAAGTTTAGTTTCCTGAAGAATTAAAATAGTAGGTTTAAAACGGGAAACCAAAAATATGATGTCTTTCTTACGATTGAGGTCACCCAAACCTCGTACATTCCAAGATAAAATATTTATAAAAAAGGTTTAGAAGAGGATGAACCTAGATCACCTTTGCTCGCATCGGACAACACCTCTTTTAGGACCAATGCCTCCTTCATCGCATTTTCCAAAGTATCATCCATGTTCGTAGACTGACCCGAGGTAATGTCAATTACAGGCTCATCAGCAATCACCGTTCCTCTATCAGCTTGGTTCGGACACAAGGGGCCACAAGCTTGAAGCCTAGCCGAGGACCTAGTTCCTTCGATCGGAGCGTTCCCTTTTGCCTTAGATTTACCCCCTCCACCCTTAGGGGTCTGCTCAGCCAGTGACACCTTAGCCTGACCCTCAGTAGCCATATCCTTCTTCAACTTCTCGCATACCTCAGTTTTCTTCACCTTTTCAATACCCTCAGCTTTTTTCTTTGCAAGTAAGTCCTTAAACATAATTCCTGTAGGAATATCGAAATCCATACCACTATCATAAACAATGGAGGAAGTCTGCCACTCATTCACCGCATCCATTGGAGGAACTTCAAAAGGCACTGCTGTCGAGCCAGAGCCTCGCTCGTTGGCAACCACCGGTGCAGCAGTCAAGTGAAGAAGTAATGGTTGTTCTTCTTCTCGGATTACATTGAGGGGTGTGGAGACATCCACTTCGACCAAAGCCTGACCAGACTCATCAACACCCCCCTCATCAGATCCAGCTTCCTCATTGTCATCGTGCACCATCTGCTCAGGGAGCACTTCAACCTCCTCCATAAGAGGTCGTCCAACTCGTCATGCACAGGGAGCAAGTCTCCATCCTCCACATTCAAACCCTCCACCTCCTTGTCCAAGACCACCAAGGCCAGCAGGTCCACCATCAATGGTTCAAACGCAGGCCTCTGGGAAGAACATCCCTTCCTCGTAAAACTACGGCGAAATAATGGATACATCTTAGAAACCACAAGCAACAACAACTTGAGAGCTATCGCAAAGCACCTCTTCTGATTTTCAGTGGAAAGAAGAAACTACAAGACCCAGAGTCTTGTATAGCTATCCAAGGCTACTGCCTCTTTGACATGGTGTTGGAAAGGGGAAAGCTTGGAATGCTTTCCCAATGGGAAGCACAACGTGAGGAGCGGGCAGGCCTCCACGTAGTCCACCACTTTGGGAGGCGCCTCGGAAAGCATCAAGTCCTCGCCGCCAGCCATCAATTTCATCAAATCATGCTTAGCTGGTGATCCTGCACGGACTCCTTCACCCTGCAAACCACAAGGAGCTAGTGAGGCCGCAAGAACACCTTCATTCATAACCTTCGACGCCATAATCGCCGGGACTTCCGCGAAACATCCAATCGGAATCCAAATTTTCGGGCTTTTTGAAATTTGAAACTTCCTATAACGTCTCTTATAATTTCGCCATTTGCCCCGCTGAGGATTAACATTGAAACTGCTCCCTGAATAAGGAACTTCCGGTTGTCGATGTGAAGCTTTTCGCCAATCGTCAAAGGCTTCGCTTGCAGTGCCAGTAGCAAAAACTGGCTTGGCTTGCACAACTTCCTTAAACTATGTAGAAATTTTAAACAGAAAAGGACTCTGGCCCACCAAAAGTCTAACCATTTTAGGGATAGGAACCCCCCTGCACTTCCAAATACGGATTCTCATCTGGCAAAGGTCAACCCCTTGCATCACCTCCCTATCAACATCACAGAATTCACCACAACAATTTGCCACTTTCCAACAAGTATCCAGCGACCAAGAATGGAGTGGGATTCCTAAACATTTGATCCACAAACTCTCCTTCCTTAAATAAGAAGAGTGAGAAGAAGGTTTCCATAGATCTAATGAAAGCAATTTCTCGCGAATCCTGACAAACTGATTCGTTAAAGCCACCATTGAATCCTTTTTCAAATGCAAGAGGGAAACTATCTTATTCTCCCCCAAAATTTGGACCTTTGATGCATAAGGCAATCGCCAGCATCTTTTGGCCCAGTCGCTTAAACCAAAAATGTCATTAGATGGTAGGGAGAAAGATCCCACCACTGGAAACTGTGCATCAGATAGTAAACCATATGAAAGATCGAACTGAACTGATACTACCGGAGGCACAAAGTCATCCTTTTCACCACCTCCCTCTCCTGCTTCTCCACCCAAGCTTGACATCCTTTCTATATTACAAAAAACAAAGGGCCAGTGTTTGCCTTTGTGGGGTCATCAGTTAAGGTTGGTCGACCCCAACCTAGATACCAACGAGAATGGGTTTAGGCTTGGTGGACTTGGACCCGACTTGCTCGGTCTACCTCCAGGTTATGGACTAGAACCCTGGCTACCTGACTCCCAAAGATTGCATCCCTCTTGTTAATAAAATAAGATAAAATAAAATATGGGCTATAAAAATGGGACAAGCAAAATATAAAATATGGGGGTCATTTTTTTAAAATTTGAAATTTATAGGGAATATTTACATAAATTTCCCCTTGTAAGTTTAGGATGATGAACAAGTGAGGATATTTTAGTAGTTTGATGACCTAAGTTATTCCAGCCAAATGACAATCATTTCTCCTTATTCCGGGTTCCAAAGCTAGAACATATCTAGCAGTTAAACATTTGGTTTCACATTTAGAACCCCGTAACAATCATATGTATGGACATTCTTTGACCAAGGTGATCTAAGTAATATCAAATTATCCAATGGCTCCACTTGTTCTGGACTTAAAACATGAAATATGATCTATAAAAACATATTTTGGATTTGGAAACCAAAAAAAATACGGTTATTTAGGATAAAATTTGTTATCAAAATACATGTTATTTAGTAATTATTTAATACAAGTTATTTATTATTATTTAACATTTTACTATTTTTCAACTATTGCAACGCATGATCATATGTATTTTGATGGAATTTTTTAAATTAAATAAAATATATATTTAGCAAAAAAAAAAAAACTAAAATGCACTGGCGCATTTGTTTCATCCAAAATGTGTCTCCATGATAGTGTGATAAAATGATAAATGAAATAAAACAACTCCAATCAAAACCACAACACGAGACACAGATAGGGAAAACAAGTCTAAATTTTATTGATATATGAATTGGGTTCGGGAAGAGTTCGAGATGCCTATGAGGTTGTCTAATTGTTTTACATCAAAGTTTGGTTATGCGAACAATAGCACCATTGATTCTCTAGCTCGAAAAAAAAAAAAAAAAAGGATGTATGGGGACGGTGCCATTCAATCTATGGAGACCCTGCTGAAAGGATACTAAAGAGGATCATCAATACATCCAATCCACAATGAGATGTTCATTCTTATCTTCTTACTGCAACGACACTCTTGTTGAAGTATGGTAAGACTCAAGAGTGCTCTCTCCCCCCTTGAGGAGTTATTTTTTTTAAACATTTTCGGGGGGGAAGATTTGTTACAACCTGATCCTTTCTAGCTTTGAGTTGTTGGTATTTTCCTTTAAATTCAGTCAACACCATCCTAGTCACTTCATTCCTTGTTTGCAAAATGAATTTAAACTCCACTTGCTCCTTATCTCTTCTTATTCTTGCCTATCCGCCTTTATCTTCTAAGATCATATTGTTTCGAGTTTGTTTCTTCCAAGCTTTATCTTTTTTTCTCGTATTTGGTTCAAATTTTGAAAATTACTTCTGGTCTCTCGCACAAGGAAAAATCTTGCTTGCGACGATTCTCCTTGCTAGTACCTTTGCCGCTCTTTTGTTTAATTGCCTTCGCTTGTCCTTGGCTCCTCATTGCACTTTCTTACTGTTACAAAACACACCCAAACAATGTTCAAGGTCACAAATTGAAACAAAGGCAATGTGGGTATCTTTTAACAAAATTCTTGAAGTGATACATAATTGAAAAAAGAAAATTTCCAATTTTTTTTATATTTAACCTCTGTTTTAAATTTTTAGGTGGCTTACCTTTCTAATGATATTTTTAATCCATTTTTAATCTTTATGTGGCCTATATTATTATTGTTATTGTTATTTTATTCATCTTTGTTTTATGTTACTATATATATCTTAATATTGTTAAAAATGTCATTAAGTTTAAGGAAAGCATAGAATGAGACCATTTACTTTGCTAAAAGGTAAGACATTAATCTTAACCATTGGATGTGAATTGGGTGGCTGCAATTATTCCATTGACCAAGGTCAAACTTCAAAAGAAAATTTTTCGAACTTTATGACACATCCAAGCTATCAAACTTGACATCGGATAGTTGCATTGACCAAGGTCAAACTTCAAAAGAAAATTTTTCGAACTTTATGACACATCCAAGCTATCAAACTTGACATCGGATAGTTGTAAGTAAGTGTGACCGCCTTGTATCAAAGGTAAATAGTCCCATTGTTATAATCCCTAAATTTACCTGAATAAGGAATTTACAACAACATTATACATGGCATCCCTGTTCTTTGGGTATTTGTGTGAAATGTAAATTGGAAACAAGTTCGTGAACATAATATTTCCGTAGAGCAAACATACTATGCTCCCGAAGGAGATAGTTTCCTTCTACTCCCTTAGTTAAATGACCGACTTGGGAGAATCTTTTTAATACGAAATTTTGACAACCATCTAGATGATTATTGTCAAATAATAATAATAATTGAGTTTTCTAACACTTAGATCTCACTCTCTCTCTCTCTAAAAATTGAAGATTATATACCAAAAATTTAGAGTCCAAAAACTAATCCTAGGTAGGATTTTACCCTTTAGAATAAATGAACAACACACTCCCGAGGGATTGGAATATCTTTTAGCTGAAGTATGAAAAGATTTTGAAAGCATAAAATTGGGACAAGGAAAAGAAAAAATTAAAAATGAGATTTGTTTATTAAATCCCAAGTAGCGGTTATTCTTGTGAGAGAAAAATTGATCGCTGCTTGAGATTAGTTTTTCATTCTACAATCACCAAAGTACCTAAGCCAAAAAAAAAAGCTATTGAATTCAAAAACCTTAATCCCCTTTTCATTAAGGAAAAAGTTCATATAGAGCCAAGGCTCTAAACAATCAAATTAGAGTCCGCTTAAAATTTTTTACTAAAAGAGATTGTTTTGATGCCCAAATATTCTCAAATTAATGATATTGACATCAAGATGCATGGACATGAGAAAAAAAAATAGATTTCAAGTTTTAAACATAATGCATCTTGTAACGCATTTTTGGACTATTAATTTTCAAGATTTTCAAGTTTTCATAGATCTGCTCAATCTACACTATTTTTTATGTTTTAAATTTTATAATTAAAGATGAAAAGATATTTTAAGGCTATCTAAGAGATTTACGGTATTGAAACCACATTTTTCGACACTATTGGAATGTGTGCTTGACTTTGATTGTTAATGGCAATAATTTCCTATTATTGCACCATACAGAAAAAATAATAATAATAATATTTTAATGTAGGGTAGGCCGGGCTGTGGCTACAACAGGGCCAAGCCGGGCTGGGGCGACAACAGGGCCAACCCTCTTTTTTATCTTTATTTATTTTTTTTTTTTGTTTGTTTTTGTTTTAGAGCTAGGGATAAGCCTAGGTGAGGCCTCTTTTGAGCCGCCCACAGGCGGGGCCATCCAAGTCCTGTTACGGTATGGGATACTAGTTATCTGATTTGAAGCTCGTTTGCAATTTCTTTTATCGGTTTGTTTTTTTGTCCTTTCAATCGAGACAAGTGGTGGAGTGCAATAACAGCACCAGTGAGTCATGCACATATGGGGTAGATCTTGCAATCTTCGTTCAAAACAAAACCGGATTCTGCATGAGTAAGCAAACCACGAGCAATGATACTTGACTTGGGAATATTCAAACATTATCCCTCTTAAAAAAAATGCCAAGCAACTTTAGGATATCCAAAGAGATCCCTTTTTAAAACTTAATAGTAGGGGCTTAGTACCTTGCCCAAACTAGCTAACAAGTTTCAAGTCTTTTAAGGTTTTGGGGAAATATCCAAACCATGGTTGAAACCCCTCCACCCCTTGTGATATCATTAAAGAGGTTAAGATATTAGAAATTACATTTCGGAATATGCTTTTAAATTTTTATATCAATTAAGTATCTCCTCTAAAAAAACATTAAAATTTCCCAAATTGCTCCTATTTGATATTGAGAAGTCAAAATAGTAAGGATATTTTAGTAATTTTACTCCCAATTATCATTATGTTAAGGTCTCTTTGGGGTAAAATTAGAAAGTACCCCTAATTATTTTGGCTTTCCAATACCGGATACTGGTAATTTGAGAATTTTTCAATATACTTTTGAGGACGTATATGATGGATAAAAAAATTTAAAATCATGTCCTCAAGTATAATTTGTAATCGTTTGATCTCTTTAATAATATTTTAACCCATTTTTGTGATATTTTCCCTTCGGTTTTTTATACTTTTGATCTCGTGGAAACTTTAACCCTTTAGGGCCAGTTTGGTCCTTTGAATTCAGATATCTAGGAGTCATTTTTCCTGGAAAAGACCAGGTCAATAGTGTTTGGTATGCTTAGAATTGACATGTTTGTTGGAATTGAGATTTCCGTGGGATTCCTAAATCCTCATTTTAAGCCTAAATTTTGGAAATCTTAATTCCATCAAAATAGGTGGAATTGACATTTCATGAAAATGACCCATTTTTCACGGACCCATATTAAATTTTTAGAGAGGGAAACAATATCAAATTTTAAAAAGAGAAAGTGCATAAAATTTTGTAGAGATAGAAAATAAATGAGTTTTTTTAGAGAGAAAAACTATCTCAAATCTTTTGAGAGAGAAATTATCTCAAATTAGAAGTTTTAGAGAGAGCATCTTAAAATTTTTGAGAGAGAAACTATCTCCAATCTTATGTTTTAGAGAGAGAAAGTATCTTAAAATTTTAGAGAGAGAAACTACATTAAATTTTAGAGAGGAACTACTTAAATTTTGTTAGAGAAAAATATTTCAAAACTTTTAGAGAGAGAAACTATATCAAATTTCAAGTTTTAGAAAGAGAAAGTATCTTAAAATTTTAGAGACAGAAAATAACTTAAAATTTTAGAGAGAGAAACTACATAAATGTATTTAGAGTGAATTATTTCAAAACTTTTGGAGAGAGAAACTATCTTAAATTTTAAGTTTTACAGAGTGTTTATTAGAATTTTAGAGATAAAAACTATATCAAATTTTAAACAGAGAAACTAACTCAAAATTTTTAAAGAGAGAAAAACTATATCAAATTTTAAGTTTTAGAGAGAAAGTACTTGAAATTTATAGAGAGAGAAACTATATCAAATTTAGGATAGAGAAAGTACTTGAAATTTTTTGACAGAGAAACTATTTCAAAATTATTTGATAAAGAAACTATCTCAAATTTTAGGTTTGAGAGAGAGAAAGTATTAAAATTTTAGAAAGAAACCACTTGAAAATTTTAGCGAGAGAAACCATATCGAAATTTAAGTTGTAGATAGAAAGCATCTTAAAATTTTAGAGAGAGTAACTATGTCAAATTTTAGAGTGAAAAAGGACCTAAAATTTCTTAGAGATAGAAACTATCTCAAAAATTTTAAAAAGAAAACTATCTCAAATTTTAAGTTTTAGATAGAGGAAGTACCTCAAAATTTTAAACAAAGACTATATCATATTTTAGAGAGAAACTACCTGAAAGTTTTAGAAAGAGATCTCAAATTTTTTTAAAGAGAAACTATCTCAAATTTAAAGTTTTAGAAAGAGAAAGTATCTTAAAATTTTAGAGAGATAAACTATATCAAATTTTAGAGAGCGAGAGTATCTAAAATTTTTAGAAAGAAAAAATATCTAAAATTTTGAGAAAGAAAGTATCTAAAATTTTTATTTCTAGGAAAAAGATATTCCAGGCAATCCAATAGTGAATTTGTATTTTCTTGGTTTTTACCACATGCAATCCAATCAGCGTACACTATATAGCAGAAAATGCCAATTCTAATAAATACCAATTCCAAGATACACTTTTCCACATGATTGAAAAATCCAGGGAGCCAAATAGACTCTGAGGTTTTTATTAGTATGATGTCATTGAAAAACATAGAGTTTTTTGCAAAACTACAATAGCAATTTGTAGAACCCCTTTAACATGACTAGCTTTGCCAAACTGCTATGCATAGGAGGAATCTTAACATCGAATTTTGAAAGGGTATGGTTTTTATACAGGCAGTCTCGCATGGTCGCATAAAACTTATACCGACTAACTTACTTGGGTTGTGGAGATTGTTGGGCCACAATGTAATCTACACGGCCTAAATAAGTTGGATGGCGTAGCTTTCATGTAGTTATACGGGTCTACTCGCATGAAACAATTTACCATTTTAAAATCAATATTATTCCTTAACTTTCTTTGTTTGGTATTCTCTTAAATCTTTTATTTCAAGAATCTTCTACACTAATATTTTCCTCAGTCCAAAATTCATCTTCAGACTGCTAAAACTTTTCTTACTTTCTCAAAACAAAAGAAGGTTTTTTAGCTCTCTCTCACCACTATTTGTGTTTTAAAAATCGGATTGGTGGTTGAACTAGTTGTTGTGCGCAAAAGCTCTCAACCTAATGATTTTTGGCAATTATTGTACGAAAAAAAGAACCGACAAAACAAGCAAAAAACAAAAAAAAATAAAGTAGAAAAGAAATAATAATAAAAAACACTATGATTTATATGGTTCATCACAGAATTGACTACATCCACAAGCAAAGATGATTGATGTTTTTTATTAAATCAAATGAATAAAATTACAAGGCACTCACTTGAAAGAACCAGAGATACAGAGCTCAATCTCCCACCAAGCATTTTTCTCTCTATAATTTTCTTTCTCTAGAAAACCCCCAAAGGTTTTCCTCTAATTTTCTGAATCTTTTTTCTCTCTCTAAAATAACCCATATAAAGAAAAACCAAACCCCATATCGGAAGTACGTGGTGCTAATAGCAAAACACTGACTTTATGAAAACTTAACTTTGCCTTTATCTATAGACTCATATGTCTTTCCTAATTTATATAGATTTACCCATAAAATTAGATTCTAAATGATAGATACTACCAAATAAATAGGAAACCTAAAAGATAAGGAAAGTAATCCTATAAAATAGAGATTCAAAGCAAATCATTATCAATAAATCTCCACCTTGGCTTGAATTCTATAAGAGATTCCCATCGACTGCCTTCTCCACAGGCCCTCACCTAGACAACATATTCGTCAAATCCAAATATAGCTTGAACTTCTATAATTGAACCGACTTTGTTAACATATCTACAACATCTTCAGTAACAAGATATCAACTTCAACTATTATCTCACAGATAAAATTGTAATTTACATCAATATGCTTCGTCCATGCAAGATATACCTGGTTGTTTGCCAAATGTATTGTACTCTAATTTCATTTTCATCATCATCATCATTACAGTCTTTTTCTAATTAATTGAAGTCAGCTACATGAATAAGGATTCATAAAGTAATAGTTTCATCCTGTTGTAAGTCCAAATCACTTACAAGTCCTCTAAGCCAAATGACTTCTTTCACTCCATCAATAACTGCCATATATGTTACTTCAGTTGTAGATAAGGTAGCCACAGTTTGTAGTATCGACGTCCAACTGATCGGAACTTCTGCAAATGTAAACACATAACTTATAGTAGATATCCTACAGTTCAAATCACCTGTAAAGTTAGCATCAACAAAACCACCCAACTCCTTATTTTGTCAAACACCAGACCCACATCTGATGTACATATTAGATAACGCATAATCTATTTTACCTGTTTGTTTTTCAATCTTTTCAATCGAGGCAAGTGGTGGAGTGCAATAACAGCACGAGTCAGTTATGCACACATGGGGAAGATCTTGGCATCTTCGTTCAAAAACAAAAACAGATTCATATGCATCAAAATAGGAAAAAGATATTCCAGGCAATCCAACAATGAATTTGCATTTTCTTGGTTTTTACCACATGCAATCCAATCAGCATACATTATATTCCAGGAAATGCCAATTCTAGTGAATACCAATTCCAAGGCACACTTTTCCACAGGATTGGAAAATCCAGGGAACCAAACAGGCCCTTAGGTTCTGCAAAACTACAACAACAATTTGTAGAGCTTGCTTTCCCAAATTGCTCTGCACTGGATGAATCTTAACATCGAATTTTAAAAGGGTATGGTTTTTACGTAGGCAATCCCGCATGGTCGCATAAAACTTATACCGACTAACTTAGTTGGATTATGGAGATTGTTGAGCCACAACGCAATCTACACCACCCAAAGTTGGATGGCGTAGGTTTCATGCGGTTATGTGGGCCTGCTCGCATGAAACAATTTACCATTTTAAAATCCATATCATTTCTCAACTTTCTTTGTTTGGTATTCTCTTAAATCTTTTATTTCAAGAATCTTCTACACTAATATTTTCCTCAATCAAAAATTCATCTTCAGACTGCTAAAACTTTTCTTTACTTTCTCAAAACAAAAGAAGGTGTTTCAGCTCCCTCTCACCACTATTTGTGTTTTAAAAATCGGATTAATAGTTGAACGAGTTTTTTTGCGCAGAAGCTCTAAACCTGATGATTTTTCTCACATAAAGTACAAAAAAAAAAGAACCGACAAAATATGTAAAAAAAAAAAAAAAAGCAGGAAAGAAATAACAAAAAATAGAACACCAGGATTTACATAGTTGGTCACAGATATGACAACATCCACAAGTGAAGATGATCGATGCTTTTCACTAAATCAAATAAAAAAAAATTACGGGGCACTTATTTGAAAGAACCAGAGACATAAGACTCATTCTCCCACCAAGTATTCTTCTCTCTATAATTTTCTCTCTCTAGAAAACCCCCATAGGTTTTCCTCTAATTTTCTGAATCTTTTTTCTCTCTTTAAAATAACCCATATAAAGAAAAAACAAACCCCATATTGGAAGTGTGAGGAGCTAATATCAAAACACTAACTTTATGAAAACTTTGTCTTTATCTGTAAACTCATATGTCTATCGTAATCTATATCGATTTACTCATAAAATTAGATCCTAAATGATAGACACTACCAAATAAATAGGAAACCTAAAAGATAAGGAAACTAATTCTATAAAATAGATATTCAAGGTAAACCATTATCATTAAATCTCCACCTTGGCTTGAATTTTATAAGAGATTCCCATCGACCTCCTTCACCACACGTGTCCCCACAAGCGCTCACCTTGGCAACATATTAGTCAAGTCCAAGTATAGCTTGAACTTCTGTAATGGAACCAGCTTTGTTAATATATCTGCAATATTTTTCTTAGTGTTAATCTTCAGTAATAAGATATCACCTTCAACTATTATCCCACAGATAAAATTGTAACTTACATCAATATGCTTTGTCCTTGCAAGATATACCTGGTTCTTTGTTAAATGTATTATACTCTAACTTCATCATCATCATCGTTACAGACTTTTCCCAATTAATTGGGTCAGCTACATGAATCAGGATTCATAAAGTAATAGCTTCATCCTGTTGTAAGTCTAAATCAGTTACAAGCCCTCTAAGCCAAATGACTTATTTCACTTCCTCAATAACTGCCATGTACTTTTCTTTAGTTGTAGACAAGGCAACCATGGTTTATAGTATCGACTTCTAACTGATTGGAGCGCCTGCAAGTGTAAACACATAACCTATAGTAGATCTTCTACAGTTCAAATCACCTGCTAAGTTAGCATCAACAAAACCAAGAACCTTGTAACCCAACTCGTTATTTATGTCAAACACCAGATCCACATCTGATGTACATCTTAGTTAATGTAGAATCTATTTTACAGCATGCCAATGCTTATTTTCGGGATTAACCATATACTTCCTAACAACACTAATGGCATGGAAAATATTTTGACGAGTACAGAGCATTGCATACACGAGATTTCCAACTGCACTCTCATAGGGAACACATGACATTTGTTCCTTTTTAGTATATGAACTTGGAGATAATGCTGCCGACAATTTGGAATATACAGTAAGAGGAGTACCCATGGACTTTGAATTTTCGATCCCAAGTCTAGCGATGACCTTCTCAATGTACTCCTTTTGAGATAGCCACAATTTACCCAACTTTTGATCTCTGTGAATCTCCATGCACAAAATTTTCTTTGTTGAACGTAAATATTTCATTTTAAATTCTCTAGCAAACTGATTATTCAATTTACTGATTTTTGAAGAATTCTTCACAGTAATAAACATATCATCCACATAGAGCAATAAATAGATGAACGAACCATCAGTAAATCTCTTAAAATAGACACAATTGTCATACTTACTTCTGACACAATCATGAATGTATCAAAGCACTTGTACCACTATCTAGGCGAGTGCTTTAGGCCGTACAATAGCTTCTTTAGCTTGCAGACGTGGTCCTCCTTACCTTTAACAACAAATCCTTTTGGCTGAGTCATATAAATCTGTTCTTCTTACTCTCTATGAAGGAATGCAGTCTTGACATCAAGCTACTCTAACTCCAAATCAAACAATGCAACCATGGTTAGCAATACCCGAATAGAAGTATGTTTCACAAATGGAGAGAAAATTATAGTCAACTCATTCTTTATGTGCATAACCTTTTGTAACCAAACGTGCTTTAAATCGATCACCATAAATCTCAGGTGATCTATCTTTCTTCTCATAAATTCATTTACATCCAATAGCTATCTTGCCTTTAGGCAACTTTATGAGATCCCAAGTACGATTCTTTTAAAACGATACAATTTCTTCATCAATGTCATCACTCCACCTGCTATTGGCAACTTTATGAGATCCCAAGTACGATTCTTTTGAAATGATACAATTTCTTCATCAATGTCATCACTCCACCTGCTATTGTCATTATCCTACGTAGCTTCCTTAAAAGTGGGTGGCTCTTGGTTGGTGGCAGCCAATGCATAAGCCACCATGTCCTCAAAACCGTACCACACCACTAGCTTTTTAATTCCCTTTCATTTTTCAAGCTGAGGTTCTTCCTCATGTGGAGTAGGCTCAAAGACCTCGTCATTGTTAGCATATTCGTCCACTCCTTCACAGAGATTTTCTGGCACCTATTTTAGAGTATTTTTTGGAGTTGTCAAGTCCATCTCAATTGCATCACTACTACTGTGATTTTCTTTTTCAACACATTTCTAACTGTTTTTTAACATTGCAGATACAAACTTAAGGCGACTTAATATCTGGGAATACATTTTGTAGCCCTTAACCCCATCTACATAATCAAGGAAAATATACTTCTTTGATCTTAGACTCAACTTATCATCCTTCACGTTAACATAAGCATTACAATAAAAACTTCGTAACTGAGAATAAGCAACAAGTTTACCAGACCATACCTCTTGTGTTATTTTTATAGTTTATTGTTGTAGATGGTGGCCTATTGGTGAGGTAACATGCCATATTGACTGCCTCTACCCAAATGTCCTTTGACAAACCAGCATTACTCAATATGTTGCTGTCCTTCTCTAGAAGTGTCCTGGTCATGTGCTTAGCAACTTCATTATATTGTGGCGTCTTTGGAGTGGTAAGTAATGAACAACTCCTTCGCTTTTACAAAATTCACAAACTCCGTTGAAGTGTACTCTCCACTATTATCAGTCCTCAAGCACTTGACTTTCTTCCCAGTCTGTATTTAGACCATAGCTTTTCAATGCTTGAATGTGTTAAATACATCTGCCTTTTTCTTCAATGTGGAAATCCATACCTTCTTTGAGATGCACCGTTTTTAACTCATGTTTTCATAATATCGATTATATGACATTGTTGTAGGGTATTTTTAACATGCTTGTAACCGCGACGCGAGTAATGAAGAGGTCAGTGGTGACCTAGACCCACATGTACCAAAATGTCTGTGGACTACGAAAGCCCTAAACAGAATAAACCTAATTTTGGAAAGGTGCCCGATTGTCCTCAAAAAGCATGAAATGATGGTATTTGATGTTCTAAGAGAGCTACCAAGTTTCGTCCCAATCCGATCAAGTTAAAGCGGATCAGAACGAAATTTACATTTCACATAATGACTTTCTATCATGCTGAAAAATACCCCATAACTGGAGCTATATTGTTAAGACCTCAGATGAATACCAGACTATTGCCATTGAATCTGAAAGGCTAAAAAACCTCCAGATACCAATTTTCGGCTCGTTTGGACACTTATGGAGCATTCTAGGGCCAACTTACTCAAAACATATGGGTTTAATACTATTCACATGATGCTTCAAAGAACCAGTTTCCATTTATGAAAACTATCTTTTCAATGTTGGGATTGACTTCCAAAGTTCATAACTTACTCATATGAAGCCAATTGAGCCCAAATTCAGATACGAGGTAGATCTCACCGAGTTGAACATTTTGATATAAAATATGACTCGAGTCAATACTCGGATTGAGAGAAATTGTAGAGAGAAGTTGCATCTCGAAACTCATGCTTTACAATATTTTAAAGAAGAAAATCCACCCCTTCGAAGGGTATATCTCGAAAATCCGACATCAGATGCTTCAAGAATAGGTCTGTTGCGACAGTGGTACAAAGATCTTTGATTTGAGCTAAAGATTACATATGATCGAGGACTGGAAAGTACTCGATTTAAGTCCAAAAGAAGGCATAGTTTTTGGTGACCAAAATCTCATATTCCGATAACCTCCCCAATTTAGAAGTGATTGTTTAGCATCCAAATGAAGGGGTTTTTATTACAAAATGATCACAATAAATTTTCCTTTGATTTGCGATAAATAAAATGATCAGAAACAACAAGGAACGAGCTAGATCGAAGATTCAAGATCGCAAGTTTATGGGTTTTGCTGGATTTTGAGAACGACCTCAAAACTCCAACTCAACCTTAATAATGGACATCAAAATGATCCACTCAGCTTGACAATCGTTTTTTTGATGATTGTTCATTTGAAAGCTCGCCGTATAGTGCTCGAAAGAACCCTGAATGACAAGCAAGCCAAGAGGCCCCTTTTTGGGGATGATTTGGTCATTTCGAAGAAATTTATGAAGAGCAAAATGGTCATTTATCTCAAAACGAAACTTACTTTTAATTAAAAAATATGTATTTTGAGCAATTTTCTTTAGTTTTCTTCATCCACCCATGGGGCAAGTACTATATAAGTTCTTTATCTCTCATTTGTAACCTAAGGTGGAAAATTTATTAAAAAAAGGCTTCGTGCTAGCTTTTTTCTTGTGCTTGCCCCTTCATTCCCACCCCACGAGAGAGGAGAGATTAATATTTTACCTGAAAGAGAATGCCTTGGACTACCCTACCTAAACCTTGACCATAGTCCATACCATCCTAATCCTAGTCCCTAGTCCACATCTAGACCTAGTCCATACCTAGACCATAGTCTATACCACCCATAGTCCATACTTACCCCTAGTCCCTACACCATACCTATTCCTAGCCCATATACCACACTTAGCCTATTCACCATGCATCCTACTATCTATCCCTTTTACCAAATCATAGACCATACATCATACTTAACGTACCTAACCCAAACCACCCATACTCCCTAGCCTATTAAATCTAACTTAGCCTAGCCATACACTTAGCTTAGGTTCCCATAGTCCATGCCCACTTGAACCAAAGCCTCTCAACCTAGACCTACACCCTAACCTTATGTCCCTAACCTCTTATCCAAGGGTCCTAGCCTCTCTTTCTCACGTCTCTCCCTCCTCTCCTCTCAACCTCTCTTCTCTCTACTCCTAGCACTCTCATGTCTCCCTCTCTCTTCTATTCATCTTATCTCTTTTCACTCCTATTCTCTCTCTTATCCCTCTCTCTTTATTGATCTCTAGGAGGCTCTTTTGAGATTCTTTCTAGTTGGATCTATCCTTCCAGTATAGTTTCTTGTGAATTCCCTGGGGTATCGACTCCCATTCTCTCTCCTATCTCTCTCTCTCTCTTATTTATCTCTTAAGTCGAAGCCAGACAGGGCCTAGGAGGCTTTCAAGCTAATCTATTTTGGCATCAATGACCATGCCATTGGTGTCACCTACATGCATGCCATCAATGGCTTGAGAAGAATAGGCGTGGCAATGACTGTCATACTGACCACATTTGTTCGTTAGTTATTACAGGCATTGCCCCGATTAGAGGCTTGGTTTTGTCCCCTACTGGGGTTTGTGCTAGATTGAACTCATGATGTTTGAAGAGGGTTTGTGCTAGATTGAACTCATGATGTTTGAAGAGGCTCTCAATCTTTACTGCCTTGGAAATCATGTTAGCAAATATGGGAGGATTAGATGCCTCAACATGTAGTGAGATTTCTGGCTTCATGTTTCAAGCCATGCATGCAGGTGACATGGAGGTGACATGCATGGAGGATTAGGGGCTTTAGGGCCATGCATGCAGGTGACATGGAGGTGACATGCATGGAGGATTAGGGGCTTTAGGGCCATGCATGCAGGTGACATCATTGGCATGGCCATTGATGCCGAAAGACGAAGAGTGAGGACCGTTCTTCCGTGGGATTAATGGCATGACCAATGACATGCATGGTGCGAGTGACTTGATCACTTCACACGAGAAAGGAGGGAATCAACCCAATTCTTGCGTGATCTTCTCTCTCTTCTCTTTCTATACTCTATCTCTGTCCCTCACTCTCCGTCGTCCAGCATCAATAGCCATGCCATTGATGTCACCTACATGCATGGCTCTAAAGCCACCACCTCGCACCATGTACACCCTATCACTGGCATTCCAACCGTCAGTCTCAAGCTCGAGATGGCCCAAAGGCCACCCTTCTTCCAACTGCAACTAGCTTCTCTGCAGCCGTTGCTTCAGAGGCAAACCAAAAGGTTACTCCAACTTTACTCCACACGTGTGCCAGCCCTCATAAAACCGATACCACCAAAAGCACACACACCACAAACTGGTGGCTTACCCATTGACACACCTCGGTTGAGAAACAAGACCACTCAACGCACAACCACTCATTGTCTCAGCGACCTAGCTGCTGGCTTGTCACATAAAGGACATCCAAAGGCCACCCTTTCACCCACTACCACAAGGGATGGCAGCCTTGCGACTGGCCCAACCCTTCGGGGCACTTAAGAGGTCACCTCGACTCACTCATGCACTCCGGATCTTCGGGGATCCGAACCCACAACCAAGAGTGGCGCCACTCTGTTCATGTTGCATAGTGCACATTCTATTCGGGGCAACCATAAAGTTCTTCCAAAACAACCACACAGTCAACGGCTTAGCCGTGGGGCGGAATTGCACATGCATGCTCACCATGTGAATGGCGATCATAAGGTTGCCTCCTCATACACACAACATAGCATGGTTGCCATTTCCAAGGTTGGACCCTTTACTCAAACTCAGGTAGACTCTAAAGCCACCTTAAAACCGTCTTCAGACTATGTGCACACGAGCGAGTCTACCATTCCCTTGAAACACATGGGGAAGAGCCAACAACACCCACTCCTTGCTTTCGATAACCCCTCACCTAAGCCTCTTACGACTTGGTATTCAAAGGGCTTCCCTCAGATTACCATATTGTCGTTCCCTTCAACACCCCAAACACATGTTGGCTCCCAAGGACGGGCTTGGGAAAAGCTCCCCTTTCAAAACCATCAAGTCAATCTCCCCCTCCATCCAAATGCAAGCTATCTAGAGCTTTGCCTTGATCTCTCTCAGACGAGCCAGTTGTGCTGAGGCATGTTCCCAGTTTCAATTTTTGGAATGCGTGTACTGAAACCTGCACATCAAGCACCAAAAGGGTATGGAGGTCCCTCTCATAAAAAAGAGTGTCGACATGGCCTGAATCAAAGTGTCTGTTGAAGAAGAATCCGTTCTATCTCTTGCGAGCTGCAAGAGAACCGTAGGAAAAAGGCAATGCATAGTGCTTAGCTATTGAGGTTCGAGAAGATGGGCCTAGCCACTAAACCACAATCCCAAGACCATCGAATACCGACTCAGTCCGAGTTACAACCCCAAGGCTGTCGAGAGCTGGTGGTAACCCGATCATTCAGGCAAACCCAAGTTCAGCCGGGACAACCAGAACCACTCTTGCCTGGACTCCCGAATCAGGGTCCAAAGAGCCACAAGACTGATATTGAACTTGGGGTACCTAATCTTTGGAGAGATGACCAATATCATGATGCTCAGTCAGGACTCGATGGCCGTTTCACTGAAACCCTTAACCAGATTCAAGAACGGTTAAAGGAGGTGGAGAATGTTAGGCCACCTGCATCATCTTCACACCAAGGGGGTAATTCACCCCTCATACCACCATATGTGGACGAGTTACATATGCAACCACCTCCTCATGGTTCCTAAACCCCTTCTCATCTAAGCCCCCAAGCGACCCCAGCTCCTTAAGCTGCTTCCCCTGTGGTTACTCAAGAGGATGTCCAAACCATGATCGATAGAAGCATCCAAGGCATACAAGCCTCTGAGTCCCACCAAATGGCTTCATAGAAAAAGTCGTACCCAACCTTCATCGATCAACTCCCATTTCCCCGGGGTTACCAAAAGGGGAGATTGCCGATCTTCAATGGCATTGGTTCACCTCAACAACATGTGGCATAGTTCGTGTCAGCACGTCAAGAATCGGCATTTAATGACAGTTTCCTCCTTCGCCAGTTTGTCGAGACTCTCGATGGGCCATCTTTCTGATGGTATTCTCGTCTCTTGCTAAACTCCATCCAATCTTGGGATGAAATGGAGCAATAGTCCTATAAGCACTTCTATGCAGTCAAAAGAGAAGATCTGACTATAGAATTGGTCGATGAGTTCATAAATAGGTGGAAGGATATGGCTACTTATCAAAGCATCTGCATGCCTGAGATTGATGCAGTCCAGACTTGTATCTAAAACATGAAGTCAGAGATCTCACTAGCATCTAATCCTCCTACTTTTACTGACATGATCTCCAAGGCTGTAAAGATTGAGAGCATCTTCGAACATCATGGGTGCAATCTAGCACAAACCCCGGGTAGGGGACAAAACCAAGCCCCTAATCGGGACAATGCCCATAATAACCAATGAAGAAACGTGGTCAGTGTGACAATCAATTCCACTCCTATTCTTACCAAGCCACCTAGTTGGTCCGTGCCACTCAAGACCCTAGATACCTTTAAGGGAATTCTGCCCATGAAAACACAAGGTGAATCTCAACATAGAAAACAACAGTCTCAGGCATACAATCAGGTACCTCCACCCCAGGTCTTTATTGATCGAGCTATTTGGAAGAGAAAACGAACAAGAAATATAGTTTTGATAAAGAGTGGGTTCCGACCATCTTGCAAATGCTATTGGAGCAGGGGATGATAGCCCTTTCGAAACCCAAAAGGCTAGAAGAGGTAGGCTTCACTAACCATAAGAGGTATTGTGTTTACCATTGGATGGTGAGCCACCCAGTCCAAGATTGTTTCACCTTAAAGACCCACATTGAAGCCCTAATTCAAAAGGGGCAAATCCAGTTGGGTGATCTCAAGAAAGCATTTGAGGCAGCTAAAGCCTCCCATGTGGTTAAAGGTGAGGAAGAGCAGGTACAGGCCTTACAACCGGAAGGAGTGTCATCAAACCTTCCCCCGTCACTTTTTGCAATGATGGCCCTACAAGGGCTAATTACTCCTCTCTCATCAAGACAAGCTAGGCATCTGGCTTAGGGAACCAAAAATCTCTAGTGTCCATTCCACCTGGTATGGGGCCATGAGATATCTCAATGTTCGATTTTTTGTGCATTTATAATGGAATCTATAGCTGAAGGACGAATAATTGTGAACATCCCAGTTCATACTCAGGGAGAGACGGATCAAACTTCCAACCCGGCAATCCCTGAAGCCTCCACTATAGCACCAGACAAGAGTGTGCCCCTCGAATCCCCTGACCCAGAAGAACCTTCTACTTCCTGCACTGAAACCCCGATTCAAAAGGGGCATGTTCATCTACATGACTCTAAGAAAGCACTCGGGGCAATTGGGGCCTCTTATATGGTTTTGTACGAAGAAGGGCACTCCCAAGGCATCCCCTGGAACGGATTATCACTCGACTTCTACCCGGCATTATTCACCATGCTCATCTAGCAAGAAATGATCCGTCCACGCCCACCCAAAAGGGCGAGACATCGGATTGGAGCATGTAAAGAGTTGTGGTGTGGTCACCATCAGATGAGGGGACACGACATATCTCAGTGTTGGGAATTCAAGTTCATCTTAAGGAAGTTAATGGCAAGCGGCCACGTAATCATCACTAACCCAAAGCCCTTGTATGAGGTCCCCATTCAATAAGTTGAACCAGGGCCCCATCAACTAATTGAAGAAAACCACTTTCTTGAGTGCATGCCATTGGAATCCATTGCCTTTGAGGAGCCCCCTAAGCCACCCGATCCAAGGCAAGTCCATCATGAGCGTGGCAAGATGAAAAGCCTCAGGAGAGAGGCAATTCGACAGGCAAATATGACACCTGAGCCATACTATCGGTGCATGCCCACACCCACTAAGAAAAGGGAAAAGGTAAACGCCCTTCAAAAGCACAGAACAGAAAGAGAAGGATATTTCCTCCCCCCATTGAGGCGATAATCTTACCACCAGTTGCCCCACTCCCGATACTCTATGACTTCATTCCCTAACAAGTTCTCTTATATGAGGGTGATCAACCCGAAAATGAGGGAGTGACCCAAGAAATTTCTTTTGGTGGAAAGTCCAGCCATGCCATTCACCAAATGTCTGATCTGGGTGACAACTCTAAAAGCACCCCAACCAAGTCTGATCTGGGTGACGAGTCTAAAAGCACTCCAAGCATGTCTGATCTGGGTGACGACTCTAAACGTACCCCAAGCAAGTCCCATCTAAGAGACGACTCTAAAGCACCCCAAGCACATCTGACATGGGTGAGGACTTTAAAAGCACCCCAAACCAGTCAAATGAAGGAGATGACTCTAAAAGCACCAGTCAGAGGTTCATTCAGGGTAAATACCTTAAACATCCCCCACTCCGTCCAACAAGGGTTCTAATGTTAAAGATCCTCGATTATGTCCAATGAGAAAGAAGACATTAAAAGCTTCTTTGAGTCCAATACAGGTGAGGACCCCAAAAGCTGCATGGTTCGGTCCAATTTGAGCAATGACCCTAAAAGCTCACACTCTCTTCTCAGTACCTTTATGTCAGAGGTCAGACTCGAATGCACAGACTTTGAGGCTCTTGATGAAGAGCTCAAACTTTGCAATACCAATAAAAGACATCGTAAGAAATTGAAATAGATGGTGGCTCAAGGGGCTGGTTTCTTAAGCGTTGGTGATGCTATGGCCTTCGTCACTAAGAAAGAAAAACCTCCCCCCACTCTAGAGGAACTAATTGAGCACTTCCAAAACCCGAAGCCCAAAAAGTCTCTCCGACCTCCAGAACCAGACTTCGAGCAGCAATGGAAAGGCGAGCGACAAACCCCGTCCTCTTCTCACGAAACATGCCACATGGTGTCTGTCACTATGAGTAGCATGATAGCAGAAGGTGGCCAACTTCAATTGAGGTCAGGAAAGAAGCTCCAACCACTCCTAACACCAAAATGACCAAAGCTCCTAAAATATCTGGGTCCATCACTGGTCCCTACCCAAATCCCCCAACCGTACCTTCAAAACACCAACCTCTTCTAAAATATCTCGGGCCACCATTGGTCCCTTTTACAAGCCCATCACCTTCTTTCTTCAAAACTATGAATCCTCTTAGTCAACATCTTCCCCTATTTTACCTACGCCTAACTCGACTGCGCAATCTAGCTAGCGCTCTCCTCCTCCTCCTATTGATGCAACTCTTCAACCTGCATCCCCCCCTATTTTTCCTATACTTACCTCGGCTGTGCATTCTAGCCAACTCTCTCCATCTCCTCCCATAAATGCATCCTCTCCTCCTCCTCTCATAGCTGCAACAAACTCTTCACCATCAAAACCCGCTCCATTACCCCTTGTGCCTCCAAGACCAGTGGTACCCCAAGGACCTAACTTCCCGGAAGATGGCAAGGTCAAGTACAATGTGATTGGGCATTTGAGAAAACTCCCAGCCCTGTTGAGCATCTATGATGCTCTCATGTTGTCGAAAGACATTCGTATGGCCTTAGTACAAGCACTTTCCCAAACCAAAGTGTATCAAACTGAGGTTGAACAGAGGTAGACCCCGCAATTCTTAACAATTTCTTGGTCGTTACCTTTTCAGATGATAATATCTAATCAAGGGAAAGGTTTCATAATCGGCCTTTGTTTGTAACCGGCGAGTTACATGCTCATCTGATAAACCAGATCATGCTTGATGGGGGATCTGCGGTAAATCTTATTCCAAAGAGAATCCTCACTCGTATAGGGGTGGGGGTCGAGTGATTAGAGCCTAGAAACCTCACAGTTCAAGGGTTTAATCAATCATGGGAAAAGCCAGCTGATACCATTTGTCTCCGCCTTAAAATTGATAACTTCAATGCCTATGCACAGTTCCATGTGATAGAAACTGACACCTATTACAACATACGTCTTGATCATCCTTGGGTCCATGACCATGGGGTGGTTCCATCCAAACTCTACCAATGCTTCAAGTACAATCGAGATGGAAGGAATGACATGGTCTATGCTTATAAAAGACCTTTTCCAGTTGCTGAGGTGTGCTATGCTGATGCAAAGTACTACTATATGAAGCCAGTGAGAATTCAAGAGTAAGAGTTGCCTATGGATGCCAATACGAGCCGTTCCATGAGAGAAACTGCTGATACCTCTCATGAGGATGTTGAATATGTGGCTAGAACAGTGGAGTATATGTTTGGAGAAGAAAGGTGATATGAAAAGATAATTCCGTTGACCCCAATTGATGTAAACCTGCCTTACTCCCCTTTTGGAGATAATGCCCCATTATAATGACAGACAAACCTCGTCCTCTCACCCCAATCTCCAAGAGCCATCTCTTGTTGTAGCTCAAACAGAGCAAGTCATGAGAGAAGAGGAGACCATTGATCTCGCCTCCTTGGACCCAATGGTCACTTATACCCCTGATAATGAGAAGGTGCTTCATATTCTTATTCCCATGTTGCAAGCAGAAACCGCTAGCCGTGTTGATGAGTCCACACATAGACTATCAAAAGGTCTTGCAAATCCATGCCTCTTTGCCAAAGATAGATACATAGGACTATCAAAAGGTCTTGCAAATCCCTGCCTCTTTGCCAAACATAGATACGCATGACTACCAAAAGGTCTTGCAAATCCCTGCCTCTTTACTCAGAGTAGATGCGTATGACCATAAGAAAGTCTTGCAAATTCAGACCTCTTTGTCGAGAGTGGACTTAGCTCGTCAAGTTGCAGCAGTTAATGTGTTGCCTCTCACCAACGTCTTCACTGACATTCCCTCCTCCTTGACTACGGTTGACAAGAAAGCCATTATTGCTGAACTGAGAATCCATGCAAAAGACTTGTTAAGTCAAATATAGGCTATGAGAAAAGGGAAAGAAAAGGTGAAAGAAATGCCACTTCCACCCCCACTTTTTTCCCTATTGCATGGTTTTGTTTCGGAATCCGAAAATGTCAGTACAATGGGACCCTCCCAAGGCCCTACCTCTGCGAGCACCATGGCCTCGAAAAAATGAGATCTTTATAGACCCAAGCCCATCAAATCGTAAAGAAGATGGACTATGAGCCGTCTACTAACTAGGAATTGAAAGACGGTAAAGGGATGTTGCCACCCTTTGCAGTCATCGAGGCCACAACATCTCAACATATGAGCAAACAAGGCCGTAAATATATGGGGCATGCCTATTCACCTCCCAAGAACGGCCATAGCACTCCCCTGAACTCGTCAACCCTGAAGAAGTTGTCCCTTCAGGTTCTCAAGAGGATGAAGTAGAAGTCCCCCATGAACCTCGAGAACCTGAAACCTCAAAAGTGGAAGAGATATTGATCGTTGAGCAGGAGATGGAAGTGCTCGTAGCTAAGGAAGAGATTTATGATCCTTTATCCCCTGATGAAATGGAGAAGGAAGAATAATTCTATCATAGCCCTCTAGAGCCTGAAACTTTGGAAGTAAAAGAGCTACTGTCCACTGATCAAAAGATGGAAGTATTTGAAGTCGAAGAAGAATCTTCTAATGCCCAATCCTCTAATGAGGAGGAGATGGAAGAAGCACTTGAAGTATTGAAAGATGGTGGACAAGCCACAACTATGAATTGGAGGAGATAAATTTGGGTGATGAAACTGACCTGAGACCAATCTTCATCTCAGCCATCATGCCCCCTGAAGAGAAAAAGGAGGACACCACATTTGTTCGAGCCAATGGAGATGTCTTCGCTTGGCATTATCATGAGATGCCTAGATTTGACCCCCAGGTTGTAGTCCATCGAGTTATAATTGACCCGTCTTTCAAATCAGTGAAACAAAAGTCGAGAAGATTCTGAGCTGACCTAGAGATCTAGATTGATGCTGAGGTGAACAAGCTCATGGCAGCAAGTTTCATCAGAGAATTCAAATACCCGAAATGGTCGGCTAATGTTCTATTAGTAAAAAAGAAGAATAGGCAAATTCGGGTATGCATCGACTTCCATGACTTGAATGCAGAATGTCCGAAAGATGACTTCCCGCTCCCCATTAAAGAGATGCTCATTGATTCAACAACCAATTGCCAGACCTTCTCCTTTATGGATGATTATTTGGGGTATAACCAGATAGGGATTGCCCCTGAAGATGAAGAAGCTACAACCTTCTATATGCTCAAGGGAGTCTTCTGTTATACTGTGATGCCATTTGGCCTAAAAAATGCAGGTGCTACTTATCAAAGGGTTTTGACCATTGTCTTCAAAGGCATGTTGCACGAAGAAGTGGAGTGCTACTTGGATGATCTCGTAATAAAGTCGGGTGAGTGGAACGCCCACATCCAGAATCTTGAACAAGTCTTTGAATGACTCCATCTTCACCAATTCAAGATGAACCCCCTAAAGTGTACCTTTGTCGTACGACCGGGGAAATTCTTGGGATTCATTGTTAGGTGTCGAGGTTTGGAGATCGAACCTGTCAAGATTAAGGCAATTTAAGAGATGCCACCTCCCACTGAGGAACTCATGTTCCAAGCTGAGCAGTTTAAGACAAAGATTCGATGGTAGTCCTACTGCTATTGTCGAGGAGACCTTAGACATTAATCTAGGAACTGAGAAAGATTGAAAGATCACAAGAATTGGAAGCTCTCTGTCACCAGAAGAGCAAGACAAGAAGATCTCCCTCTTAAAAGAATACATTGACATATTTGTCCGGTCCTATGAAGATATGCCTGGCTTAACTCCCGAATTGGTACGACACCATCTTACACTCCATGAAGGACAAGAGTCATCCAACAGAAACTACATCGACAAAATCCTCACTTGGAGTTGAAGATAAAAGAAGAGGTTAACAAACTTTTAAAGGCAAAGTTCATCTTACCTGTGGACTATCCGGATTGGTTAGCCAATATCATAGTAGTACCTAAGAAAGAAGGAAGAATCAGAGTTTGTATCGATTATAGGGACCTGAACAAAGCATGTCTTAAGGATGACTTTCCTCTTCCAAATATACATGCCCTAGTTGACAACACTGCTGAACACCAAATGCTATCCTTCATGGATAGTTTCTCTGGCTACAATCAGATCCTCATGGCGAAAGAAGACAAAAAAAAGACTTCATTCATCACGTAATGGGGACATACTGCTATAGAGTCATTCCTTTCGGTCTTAAAAATATTGGGGCAACCTACCAAAGGGCCATGACTGCTATATTTCATGACTTGATGCATGACATTATGGAAGACTATGTGGATGACATCCTCATCAAATCCAAAACTCGAGATGCCTATCTTCTCAATTTGAAAAGAGTATTTGACCGACTTTGAGACTATCAATTAAAGCTAAATCCTCAGCAGTGCGCCTTCGGTGTTGAGTCTGGCAAGCTACTTGGCTTCATTGTGAGCCAAAGAGGAATATAAATGGACCCAATGAAAATTAAGGTTATCTCAGAAATGCCACGTCCAAAGAATATTCGCGAAATTCGTAGGTTTGCAAGGTAGAATACAGGCTATTCGAAGATTTATATCTCAATTAGCTGAGAAATATGGGTCATTCAATCATCTATTAAAGAAGGACACCCCGTTTATCTGGGATGAGACATGTCAAAAAGCCTTTGACTGTATCAGGAAGTACATTTCTAACCCACCGATCTTGAGTCCACCTGAACCCAACAAACTTCTATTCCTTACCTTGTTATGACAGGTAAGACAATGGGGGCAATGTTGGGGCAATATAATGACCAAAGAAAAGAGAAGATCATCTACTACATCAGTAAGACAATGGTTGACTATGAAATACAATACTCAGATGTGGAAAAACATTGTCTAACTTTAGTGTGGGCAACTCAAAAGTTGAGGCATTATGTGCTTTCTTATACCATCAAGCAAATGTCCAAGATGGATCCACTCAAGTACCTGTTAGAAAGACATGTTTTAAATGGACGATTAGCAAAATGGAGAATGTTCCTAAGTGAATTTGACATCGAATATGTTACTCAGAAATCAGTCAAGGGGCAAGCGCTTCCCGGTCATTTAGCCGGACATGTCTTACCTGACTGTATCCCCATCAAAACAAATCTCCCTGATGAGGACCTCTTTGTCATTGAGGATCCCATTGGGAGTTATACTTTGACGGGGCTAGGAATGAATACGGCATAGGTGTCGGAGTCATCCTATGCTCTCTAGAGAAAATAATGTTTCCAACCACTATAAGGCTCAATTTTCCTTGCACAAGCAACGTTGTAGAATATAAAGCGTAAAATAGCTGGCCTCGAGAATGCCCGTGAACTCCAAATTGAACAATTACGGGTCATGAATGATTCTTTGCTTGTAATAAATCAAATTAACCAAGAATGGAGACTCCAGCTCTACTAGGACTCAGTTGTAAAGTTGTCAAAATGCTTAAAAAAAGTAACCTTTCAACATGTGACTCGGGAAAACAACCGGTTCACCGATACCTTGGCCACTCTCGCATCAATGGTGGACATTCCTCCCCAAATGAGTGTCCAACCATTCTACATTAGACACAAGAGTGATCATTCTCCTCCCAAGATGGAGTTGAAAGAGCAAGACTAAGAATCAAAGAGGGCAGAAGAAGTGTTCACCCTCGGGGCCAACCAGATAGTCAAAGCTAAACCTTGGTATCATGATGTATCAGTCTTACTCAATGATGGAACGTATCCCGAAGGAACCTCAAAGAGAGATATGGATGCCTTAAGAAGATTCTCAATCAACTTCTTGATCAAAGATGACATCTTCAACAAGAAATCCTTTGAAGGAATCCTCCTAAGGTGTATTGACCAACCAGAAGTCAACACGGTGCTCAAAGAACTGCACAACGAAGGAGGACACACAAGGCAACACTCCTAGCTCAGAAAGTCAGAAGACAAGGATACTACTGGACTACTATGGCTGAAGACTGTTGGAAATATGTGATGAGATGTCCTACGTGTCAAGTTTATGGGGATCTCATACATGCTTCTTCAATGCCACTCAATTCAACACCTCCTGTCTGGCCATTTTCCATGTGGGCTTTGGACATAATCGGAATGATAACACAAAGAGCTTCTAATGGACATAGGTTTATCCTCACTGCTACTGAATATTTCACAAAGTGGGCCGAGGATGCTTCATTCACCAAAATAGAAGGACAACATGTAACTAGATTTATTACAAACAACATCATCCATAGATTTGGAGTCCCTGAAATGATCATCACTGATAATGAGATTAACTTCAAAAATGAAAAGGTAGAAAAGATGTATAAAATATTTGGAATCGAGCATAAGTTCTCTTCGCCCTATTACCCTCAAGGCAATGGTCAAGCACAAGCGACCAACAAAGCCCTCCTGAAGATCATCAATCGAACCATAGAAGGTGTCAATGATTGGCATGAGAAATTACAAGCTACACTGTGGGCTTATAGGACCACTAAGAACACAGCCTCAGGGATGACTTCCTACTAATTTGTCTATGGTGTGGAGGCAGTACTTCTAATCGAAGTGGAAATACCCTCTCTTAGGGTATTTGCTCATAAAGAATCAGACTATAAGCATCAGGCTGAAGCCCGACTAGCCACTCTCGAAACCCTGGATGAGAGACAACTACGAGCGGCTGACAAAATGATATTCTATCATTACAGAATTGAGCGAGCATATCGAAAGAAGGTGATAATCCGAGAATTCAGAGTTGGGGATCTTGTTCTAAAGAAAATTTTCCATTCGATGGTGAATCCTAACCCATTAGGAAAATTCAAGCCTAATTGGGAAGGACCATATGTCATAACCCAAACCCATTCAGGCAATTCCTACAAACTCAGAAACCTTGAAGGACAAGAATTGAATGATCCTATCAATGCTATGTACCTCAAGAAATACTACTCCTGAAAAAAAAAAAAAAAAAATAGGAGAAAATGAGCTTAGCTTACCCAACAAGAGATTGCAGGACTAGGATGCTGAAAGTGACTCCGAGTCTGAAGATCAAAGCTCGAGTGAAGCAATCCAAGGCGGAAAAATTCTATAAGACTTCGACAACCTTTGTCAAGGAAGTATCAGATACCAACTAGGGACAAGGAAAATCTTAAGATAACCAAGACTGGGACCTCCCTGCTACTTGGAAGAAGGAAGGATGATCGAGTTTTCATCTGCTTTTTTTAGAACGAAGTACCACAATAATAAAAAAAAACGCCACCAACTCTCCTCCTCCTCTTCTGTTTCCATCTTCTTCACAAAAAAAGAAAAGAAAAAATCCGCTGAGATGAAATCGAAAAGAATCTCGAGCGTTGGAAAAAAGGCCACTGGGCTGAACACCCATAAGGGACCCCAACAGTAGAGGAAAAAAGAAAAAAAGAAAAAAATAATAATAAAAAAGAATAAAAGAGAAAAAAGGAAAAAAAAAAAATCCGTCAAGCTGAAAATCAGAAAGGAACCCCTAGCGTTAGAAAAAAAGCTACTGGGCTGAACACCGGAAAAGGACCCCGGGGTGATAGAAAAGTAGAACTTCTTTATCTTTTCGTCTCTTCTAAAAAATCTCAAGAAATTATTCTCTTTTCAAGTCTGAATGTTGTCAGAAAGCAAAAGAAGGCATCAATACAAGTAAAACTTGAAGAGGCTCGACTATTTGAACTTCAAAAGAATCGTAGTGGAGGAACAAAATTGGAAGTTCAATGATAATTTGAGCACTCTGAGGCACATCTCTTGTTGGTCATATATGAAACCCCTGGTATCTTGTTTCACGAAATTCGTCTCTCTCTCTCTCTCTCTCTCTCTCTCTCTCTTCTGGAAATTTTTGTTCCTGGTTCTAAACTGATGGTTTGTTTTTATGTGATTAAGCTGATGGTTTGAAAGTCTCTTCTTCCGCTTAAGTCCATTTCCATTTGGTTCAGAGAATTTTCCTCTCGTACTCTGTCCGGGTAATTATTTAGTGTCGCCGTGTATGCACTTCAGAAGACTGCGCACCGAGCAAGACTATAAAAACAAAGGGAGAGGTCTCCATTGCTAGAAATTGGCCGGAATTTTGAATCAAAAGATTTTGGAGCTAGATTCCAATAATAGAGGAGTTGGTCATAGTGGAAACACAATGGATTATAAACCAGAGAAGCCTGAAATTTCCATTAAAATCCAGTTGGGTGGGGGATGAGAGTTCTAGAGAGAGAAAAAGAGCAGTGAGGTGACCCGAAAATAGCAAAAACTGGTGGTTTATAGTGAAATATAAAGAATGGGGCAAGCAGACAAGAGCAACAATTTATGGTTGGAGAGGGAAATATAGAGAACCAAAGAGATAGAGAGAGACTCATATTGCATGGCCGCAAAATAGCAAAAAAAACTGGTTTACGATAGAGAACCAGTGGCCAAAACAAGGTAATTGGACTGATTTCAGGAGTGGGGTGGCTGGAAAATTGAATACAAGTGTGGAGTTTGTTGGTGGTGACAGAGCTTGGAGGTTACTATCAGTCGAGAATACCTTCTTTGATTCATGGCTTATGGTTCAGTTTTTTCGGGCATGGTTGGCCTGGCTGATCTTTCCATTCCTCCTCCAATGCCGCCACTCCTCTCTTCCGGAAACAATGTTGGAAGGAGGGGCTCAAGATTATTGGCCCTACCACGACCTTTCAAAATGGGGGATCCCCATTGGCAACAACCATGGTAGTAGTTGCGAAACTACTGGGCCAGGAGAGGAGAACCAGTTGTTCCTGGTCCTCTGTCTTCGCTTCGGGGACGGAGGTCCTACAGTATGTAACAGCAGGCACAAAGCACTTGACCGAAGGGGACCAGCGCTTCTACTCCTCATTTGGGTAGTGGTTAGTGGTGGTGGAGGTCGAAGCTTATGATCCTAAAGAGAGAGGGGGCTACGATTCTAAAGAGAGAGGGGTTATAGAGAGATTTTAAGATGACAAAAAAAAATGCCATTTTATGATTTGTTTGGGTCACTAATATATGATCAAATGAGTTCCAAAATTAAAGGTACGGTTAAATTTTCCTTATATTTAAACCAAAATTCAATAACATTAACTTCATAAAAAAAATAAAATTATAGGGAAGAATTTTTTTTGAAAAGTTTTAATGAAAAAAGATAAAATACAAATTTATGTCAATTCCATTCAAAACAAGCAATTTTTTAAAGATCTTTTGACTTAACAAATTTAAAAAAACCAAAGATTTTTTGAAAAATCATGTTTTAAACAGAGGCTTGCTAGCTATGGGGTGGACCACTCTGTCGTCCCTCTTCCAATTAAAAATATCTCAAGTAAAGAATTCAAAAAATTAAAAATTAAAATAAAAGGCTTGTGGCTGCCCACATGGAGAGGGGTGAGCCACTCTGCAACCACTCTTCCAAATAAAAAATTTTCATACAGAAATTAAAAACAAATAAAATAATAATAATAATAATAATAAAAGATATGGGAACTGGGGTTGCCAGCTGGACCGACTCGCCTGGACGCAAATCGGGTGATTCCCATCTAAATTGGCATTTTCTAAAACACGCTTTCCACATTCAAACATTAAAGAATGGCAGATGGCATGAGCTCATAATCTCACTAGTAATCCAACCACATCAATATTACAAGTATGCAGCTTGGTGCAAAACGGGAGAGATTGGCAACTGCGAACTCATTCAAAATCCATGTCCTCTTCATTATATGATGCCAACCTCGTCCTAATTTTTGTATTGATTTCATCATCATCAGCATCTAGATATACCCGATCCTTCACCGCTTCAATATGGTAAGGACTCAGACAGTGGAGCTCTCTGCCCTTCTGATTGGACTGCTAAGGCCTCATCTTCTTCACTCACTTTCTTCCACTTCCACTTCCACTCCCTATACTGTATGCTATCGTCGATCGAATCTGCATTGACATAACGATCCGATTCCTTTGGCCTGTTGCATTCACACTTGTGGCAAAACAAGTTTCTTCTGTAATTAATGTAGCCACATCTGCATGTAATAAAATAAGGAAAAAGTTTATATAGAGCCGAGACTCTAAACAATCAAATTAGAACCTACCTCAAAAATTTCACTAGAAGAGATCGTTTTGATGCCTAAATATCCTCAAATTGATCATCTCGACATCAAGATGCATGGACATGAAAAGAAATGGATTTCAAGTTTTGGAAATAGTGTATTTTGTAATGCACTTTTGAACCATCAATTTTCAAGATTTTGAAGTTTTCATAGATATGTCGAACTACACCAAGCTTTAAACTTTATGAATAAATATGAAAATATATTTTACGGCTATCACAAAGATTTCCAGTGCTGAAACCACATTTCTCAACACTGTTTGAGAGTAAGCTCTAATTTGATTGTTTAGAGCCTAGGCTCTATACAAACCGCACCCAATAAATAAACATGGGTTAACTAGGAGACCATTCCACAAGAGCAACGTTTCACCACAGAAATGTACGCTTTGGGTTTCTCAAGCAAATATAGGAAAAGCCGAAAACATTAAAATTCAATACTGAATATTACAAAAAAGTGAGAAACAAAATGAAAAATATTCAAACATTTTCACGATTTTATATCTGTATGATGATTACATGTTTTGTACATGAAAATATTATAAATCTGCGGCTGGACAAATTTCCTTGCAACTTATCGATTTATTAAATATGATTTTTTTGCAAAACATAATACAAAAAATGAAAGAAAGGGGGAAATATTAACAATCTTCAAAAGGAATCTCAGAAAATGGATATAGTTGTCATTACTTCATACCCCACGCACTCCCACTCTCCTGGTTTCAGCTTTCTCTTTGGATGGTGCTCACCACACTGCAAACATTTCTTGTTCTTTGCAAAGTTCATGAACTCACACCTGCAACAACCAATCCATGTCATTGAAAAAAGTTTAAAAAAAAAGCGAAAAACTATGAATATGAGCTGGGCAGCTAACTAACTTCTCACAAAGCCAATCTCCCTTCCTCATTTCAATTTCATCACGGCCAACCTTTCCAGTTGGATGCTGATAACCTTTTTCATCCTTCTCAAGGGGAAGCTTACTCAAATCGACTATTTGATGCAGCAGTTTACGGATAGATTCCTTGATATTCTTCCTCGTTTCAAGACTGCCATTAGTTAATAGACTATGAAGATCAGAACCATACAGAAACAAAAGTCTTAGCACATCGATGGTTCGAGCTGATTCCTTTTGTTTAGGAATAACAAAGGACTTGGTGCACGAGCCCCTTAAATGGCATTTGCAACAAACCTAGCAGCAATGAAGTATAAAGTGTGAAAGAAATACATAGATGAAAAATAATGCATTTTTGTACACGTTAGGAGGATGGTTAAGATGGTCTTACGTCTCCTTCATTAAGATGGACATAAGCCCTCAGACGCTTGCTTGAAGTGATAACCTTAGGATTCAGACTGAGGCAGCCGGGTTCCACCATAATCTGAATATCTCTTTTAGATAAATATCTGAAAATTAAGTGCTACAGAGGTTAACAAATGAAAATACATTTATGAAGTGATAACCGAATGATGAACAGGCTTCCAACAACCTAAAGCAGGTCTGGCACATACAATGTCCAGATACCTAGCATTGCTTATAGTAGTAGGAGAATGTATTTTCATGTTTCTGAATCAATAAGTAGCACTTTTGGATGGGACATAGTGAATTTCGATAAACATACATTTAACCAGTTTGCCAGCAAGGAGGCAAAATTAATTTAGACTAATGCCTTCCCATGGGTGATAAAAAAGTTTTGATATTTAAAGAAGTTTAGGGAGCTGAAGATGTAGCTTTATGAGGAACCCAGGAAGTCTATCCCCACAAGGAGTGCCAACCCATAGGCTAACAATATTCAAGTGAATACCGTACAAGGTACCTTTTGTTTTTCCTTTTAACTGTACTTCTTCAACGGCATCAGACTCAGTTAATTTTTCTCCCAGTGGTTCTCAATGACAGCTGCTGCTTCAATGTTTAACGAATCATGGACAAATAAGATTTGGAAATATAGCCTCTTTAATGGCCATGTCTTCAGTGGTTCAAGATTCATCCCTTCAAAAGTAGCACGGGGAAAATCACAAGTTTTTATTGGGAGCATAATTATGATTTTCAAATGGGCTACTAGCTAATAAGGACTGGCACTTATTTGCAGAAAGAAGGAAATAACATGATCTCCTTTATTTCAAAAGATTTTGTCTGAGATACGAGATTTCTCGTATCTCTCTGGTCCCCACACTATAATTCAAAGATTTATCCCCTTTCAGGGGGTTTTGTACACTGAGAAGCACTGACACTGAAGAAGAACATGTGTATACCAATCTTCCTCCTAATTTTAGTATTGTGGCCTTCACCATCTCTTTAATCTGCCATCTTTTCCATTTATTCATCGCATCACTTTTGCTTGAATGAGACTGAACAACCATCTCATAAGTGGGTTTTATTTGGATAATCTTTTACGTATGTTCTAGCATACTACTTTTGTAGGCATCAATGGTCTTGCATCCCTTGGCCATGAAAATTTTGAGGCAGGACAATCTTGAAAGAGTTATTATTCTTAAGAATAGCTATTGTATGTTGAATCGGCATCAAACTTCGAAAATACAGGAGAGGGTAGACTACAAGAGAAGTGTTTTTTGGAATTTTCTTTAACTGTACACTTTTTTCTTGGGTCAGTGGGATTTAGAGAGAATGGGCGATGTTGAAAATTAAATTACACAGTGGCAGCACTCACTTATTCATTAATATCTTACAAAATACAAATTGTTTTCAGCTGAAATTTTGTGCACATAGACTAGACTCAAAGCACTTTTCAGTGTTCAAAATTTCACCAAATTGAGATGTACTATCGTCAAGAACTAGCTTCCTGGGTTTCCTATTTTCTGCTGCCTGCAAAACAGAAACACCGACAATAGCACAAGTTTAGAGAAACTGGTATTGTGTGACATTGGACAGCTCGGATTCCTTCTGAGGAAGCCCACACAGAGGGAGGTTCAAGGAAGAGTCTATCTGAACTTGAGGTCAATACTCTCTTATCTATCCAGTAGTTAACAGAGCATGGCGAACGAGAGTTCCTAGAGAAGATCCCAAGATACAACCCTCCTTGGCCTGAGTCCTTAGGCTCATAAAGTGGGTTCACCACACCAAACCACAATATTAACTGCCAGGAGGTTCCTTTCCTTCCTTGTTAGTCATGAATGCCACAGACACTTGGTTCTCCTTGCTTCCTCTAAGAGACATGTGGGCCCACCTTGCTTCATACAAGTGACATTGGGCCAAACTTAACCGGTTTTGGACCAGCCACTTTAATAGAGATATTTTCTTCTTTTGAGGACCAAAAGGTTAGCTGACCCATATAGTTGGTAAAAGGCTTTGACGATGATGATGATGATGACCAAAGGGTGAAGGAACTCAAGTACTTGTGTATTGGGTGTCTGAAACTTCCTTTAGGTTTCAAGAATACGATTCTTTAGAGATGGGAGTAAACATATGTGCAAAACTGCACTTATCTGTGCATCAAAAAAGTAAGTTAATAATCTTTCTTAGAAGTAGAAAGTTGGAGCCTCTACAAGACAATGTAGCACTGGTTGGAAGCAGAAATTCCTTTTTAAAAAAAAATGTTATTCTCTCTCACACTTATATTTAGCCCCAAAAAATGGTTGTCTGCCATGTGTCTTTTGAAATTTCAAGAAAAGAACTTTTAGGAGTTGATTTCAGAGTCATCAAAAACAAGTTTGTTGTGCAATGGAGATCTCAAAAGGTTTTAGACTCTGCCTCTTCATCTGCTCTTGCTCCAAATGATGCAAGCATAGATGATGAAAAAGAAGAAATTGTGGGAGAAAGTAAGATGACGACTTGGAAAGATGCAGTCTCAAGAGAAAAGAACAAACAACAGGAAGATTGCTCAAAATCTTGTCCCTACCAAATAATCGAAGAAGACTCTATAAGTTCTCTATCCAGTGATGACGAATCTAATGATTCATTAGTTTTTTTGATGTAGATGCTCATATTCAACAATTGAAACAAAGCTTTCAAAGTGATTATAAGGTGATTACAGGAAACTGTTTGAAAAACCATTTAAAGAGAAAAAAATTTCAAAAGAAAATATGCATCAAATTCGGAAAATGGTGCATTCTCAAAATCTATTACTAGTGCCAGCAAAAATTGCAATAGATGGAGGTGAAAATTGGAAAAAGATAGATTTCTTTCTCGATTTTGGCGCTAATATAAATTTTTGCACCAAAGAATTATGGGAAAATTAGGTGAAATATTCACAAGGGCAAGAAGTTGATACCATGAATGGTAGAAAAAAATTAACATAATTTACCAAATTTTGTTAATATTGATGATGGAGGATATCAAGCAGGAATAGGCATTGTAACTCTAGATGAAATAAGCCCTTACACAGTGTCGAGAGATTTGATAATTTTTACTATGGAAGGAAAAAAAGAAATTGTACCTTGAATTCCTCCAGCTTTCAAAATGAGGACAAACAAATCATTCTATAATAAAAATTATGAAAGATGTTTAAAAGCTAGAAAAGGAACATGAAAAATATGAAATCATCAGACAAATAAAAGGATGAGCCTAGAAAGCCAGTTCAAAATTACTTGATAATAAGAGAAATCATAGAAATCATCTGAAAATGTTGTGTTGACCATCCACTAGAAATTGGGATAAAGATTCACCTAAAGCCCATATACCAACTCTCCATAATATTCAAGTTCAAAGTAAGCCCATAAGATGCAATAAAGACGATGAAGAAGAGCTAAAAACTTAGATAATGGAATTGACAGAGAAAGGGTTAATTAGGCCATCCCAGTCAAATTATTCTTGTGCAGCTTTTATTGTGAGGAATCAATCAAAAGAGGAGGAAAAACCAAAATGATAATTAATTATATTCCTCTAAATCAGGTAACAATAGATCTTAAATGGCCATTACCCAATAAGGAAGATTTGATACAAAGATCTGCAGAGAGAAGGATTTTCTCAAAATTTGATTGCAAGTCAGAGTACCATCGAGTGAAAATCGAAAAAGAATACATTCACAAAGCTGCCTTTTTCACAGCTGAAGGTTTATACGAATGGCTAGTGATGCCCTTCAAACTAAAAAATGATCCATCACAGTTTCAGGGGAGGATGGATTTAATCTTCAAACCATTCTCTGATTTTAATGCTAACTATATAAACGATTTTGTTGTCTTTTCTGACAACATGCAGGAACATCTGGAGCATCTCAAAACATTTGCAGAAATTGTGCAAAAACACGGAATAGGCCCCTCTTCTTCAAAAGACAAATTTCAAATTGCCAAAGAATCAATTGATTTTCTTGGTGTACATATCTCCAAAGACCAAATATAAATACAGCCCCATATTATTCAGAAAATTGAAAAATTTCCAGACAAGCTATAAGATATGTTACAATGCCAAAAATTTCTTGGTTGTCCCAATTTTGTTCAAGACCTTATTCCCAAGCTTTCTGAGAAAACCAAGAAAATTAGAAAAGCTATGAAAGAAGAACCAGTCCGATGGACTGAAGCAGCTGCTCAAAAAGTGAGACAACTCAAAACAAAAGCACAATCTCTGCCTCCTCTTACACCTGTATATGGCGGTCCATTTATTCTCTCTATAGATGCCTCATCTGACACTTGGGCGGCAGTATTGTTAAAAAAGGATAACAAAAAAGAAAAAATATGTGCTTACACTAGCGATCAGTTCAAGACGCATGAACCGAATTATTATCCTGCAGAAAAATAAATATTGGTTGCAGTCAGAGGAGTCGAAAAGTTTCACACCGGTTTAATTGAAAAGACATTTATCCACCGAACAGACTCGTCAAATCTGGCAAGTATAATGAAAAAGAAAATTACCAACAGTCCAAAATTACAGACGTATGCATAGTGGAAGTTCATCCTTTTCCAATCTAAATTTTCAGTTGAAAAATTTCCAGGTACAGAACATCATCGTCTAGATGGCTTCACCAAAGAAATGAAAATGATAAGAACAGTCTAGAAAAATGAGTGGCTAACATGGTCTCTAAAAACCCTAGGAGAAAGACAAATTTTTTGTCAAAAAATGAGGAGTTATTTTTCTCCTGAACCAAAATATACTGATTCGGCTACAGGAAATTACCTTAATATTGATTGTTTTCTCACCTCTGCCAGAAGAATCAGTATAATGATAAATAATTTCAGATGGACACCCTTAGAACCTAAATTAATTGCCTGGATTATAAAAAGGAAGTCTTGAATGATTTGATAATCTTTAGAATACAACTATATTTTAATCATACTATCAAAGATTTTATGAAAAAATTATTAAGATATACAAATTAGGAAAAGGATTTATGCAAATATTTTCAAAGGATCAATTTTACTAAGTAAGGGTTTATCCGGAGATATAAAGATGAAATGTTTTATAACCATGAAGCATCCAGCATAAAGCCACCAACATCAGTGCAGCTATTAGACTGCCTCTAATTAAATGTTTAAAAATACTATAGTCGCCAAATCACATAACATTTTTTCATATCACATTTCAAAGAATACTGTAGCATCATGCTCGAAGATGACTCTCTAGAATCATCCCAAGATATCTCGTAATGGAGAAACACATGGTTTTCCTGAAGTGATATTACTTTATGAAGAGTGGATTTGCTTTTTATAAGAGGTTATGCTATTTGTTTTTTGAGAGAGTGAAAGAATGAGTGACGACTGTTTGTAGTAATGGCTTTGTAATTTGCTTAATACTTGTTGCTTTTAAGTGGAAGTACAAATAAGTGACATGTGGATGTACTAGAGTATTGTATGATGTACTAAGGTACTGTATGGTTTTGTTTTTTTAGAGCGGTATTCATTTTTTGTCCATGGTTTTTAACCCACCGTGAGGTGTTGTTAACTATTCCAGTAGCTGATCTGATGGAGAGGGCCAGCAAGTCATAGCCCTTAAAAAAATATCTCAGCGGACTGTTGGCAGCTGAGTACAGTACTCACCCCCCTTCGTCTAGCTTCCCATCTATTTGCTTTCTACCTCTTTGTTGCCTGTTGTGCCAGGTAACCCTATTCATTTTCCTTACTACCCAAAAATCCCAAAAAATAGTCAATTGTTGGTGTGTCTTTATTTCTTACTATCAAAAATTCCAAAGTGCCTTTAACATAAAAAATTCCCAAAACTAAAGCCAATTATTGGTGTTTCCGACCTTTCAAATCCTCTCTTCTAGCCCTTCTCTTTAATTCTCAACCTCTTTGTGGTACCTTTCTTTATTTTTATTTAACATTTTTTTACTTCTCAAACTCTTTCTAGTACACTTCTTTACTTCTCTTAAAACCCTCTTTACTTCCCTCTTTACATCTTCACCTCTTTCAGGCCCCCTTTAAAACCCTCTTCACTTCTCTCCCTCTTATTAAAAACCCTCTTAGTAAAGAGGGATTGTAGAGCTCAAAAAAGGGGTTTAGAGTGGAAGTGAAGACTTAAAAAGGGAAGTAACGAGGGATTTAAGAGAAGTAAAACAGTGTATTAGAAAGAGGTTGAGAAGTTAAAGAAGGGTTTAATGAAAGTAAAGAAGAGTACCACAAAGAGGTTGAGAAGTAAAGAGAAAGGCTTGAAGAGGGGGTTCAAAAAGGCTGAAAATACTAACTCTATTTTTAGAAATTTCTGATATTAAAGGCACTTTGGAATTTTTAATATTAAGAAATAAAGACACCAACTACTGACTTTATTTTTGGGATTTTTGGGTAATAAGGAAAATAGGATTATAAAGATAAACCCTCAAAGAGAGAGAGAGAGAGAGAGACAGAGCCTTGCTTTTCTCTCTCTCTTTTTTTTGTGAATACAATAGCGAACAGGGAGGTAAAAAGAAAATAGATGAGAAGATAAACGAAGAAGGGTGAGTACTGTGATCAACTGCCAACAGTCCGTCAAGATATCGTTTTAAGGGCTGTAACTTGCTGACCCTCTCGATCATATTAGCAATCGGAACAATTAACAACACCTCACGGTATCCCAAACTGGTATTATGCTCATAGTAAAACAGAGCTTCGCTATCCTGAGTTTCGTTCAGAAACGGGGTTGGACGAGTTCACCAAAGAACTATTAGAGCACAAAGATTCTACTGGGCTTAGTTACCTAATTTTTTGTAAAAACAAACTCAACTTCACTTCTGATTCATTTCATATAAAGGGATTACATATTTATAGTGAAAAGTAGCTCGAATTACCACAGTGGTTTACAACAGTGGGCTAAAAACCATGGATGAAAAGCAAAACCATACAATACCTTCGTGCATCATACAGTACCCTAATACATCAAGTACATCCACATGTCACTTATTGATACATCCACTTAAAAGCAACAAGTACTAAGCCAAGTACAAAGCCATTATTACATAAAATGGTCACTCATTCTCTTATTCTCTCAAACATAGCAAAACCACTTATAAAAAGCAAACCCACTCGAAAAAAGTTAATCAACTTGCAAAGACCATGGGCTCGAGTTACAGCTGAACAATTTTTTCTAGGATAAAAACATTTTCTTCATTAAATGCTTCTTCAAGTTGCTCAGCTGTCTCTATCATGAACCAGTTCTCTTGAATCTCAGATTTTGTGAATAATGCGGATATTGTGCGGCAAGGTGTCCTTCTTGTTGACAAGCATAGCAAGGTCATCTGGCTCTCGGCTTTATCGCTTTGTTTTTTGTGTAAAACTTGTAGGGTTTGAAATTTCTTCTTTTATAGATTTTCCTAAATTTAGGGATGTTGTACTCTTCAACTCCTTCAATGGTGTTGCATACCTTAGATCCTGCTTCTATGTATGTTTTAGTGTCAATTTTGTAACACAACTTTTTAATTTCTCCTCTGGCATATTCCACTACATCAGCCTTTACTAAGTCTTGTACTGCTATGTTCTTCATTGAAAGTGTTTCAAGAACAAGTTTTGGAATATTAACTGGAAGGGATGCAAGATAGTATGCATTGCAAGGTGCATTATTATGTAATCCCATCCTGTTGCATTCATTACTGTAGCTCTTTTAATATTCTTCAAAATCATCAATACTTTGGAGTTTTCTTTTTCCCAGTAAAATAATAACTATGGCATACTGCATTGGTGATTCCGAGACAAATTATGAGATTAATTTGGATCCCAATTCTGTAAATCCTACTACAGTAATGGCATTCTGCCTGGCATCATCAAGATGACTCCATTAGTAGCCAGCTCTTCCTATTAAAAACCAAGTTGCATATATAATGGCATTAGTAGCCATCTTCTTATGCTGGTGACAGATATCATATTGTGTACCCAAGCTATGATCTCTTGTTTTGTTTTGGAAGGAGAATGAATTAATTCATCAATGTTTAAAATTAGAATGTTTTCTCTTATATTTCTGAGACCATATTCCTCTACAGTAGCAATTCTCATCACATTCATTTGAGAAACTGAGAATGATTCCTCTATACTCTCAGAGTTTTGAAGAAAAGAAGGAAAGCTAGAAAAACTAGGAGGCTTGAATTTAAAGGCTTTTGCAGCTTCATTCTCTTTCTTCTTTTAGTAGCTTTCTTTATTCTTAAATATATATATATATATATATATATTTGTTCTTTTTTTTTTCTTTTTTTTTTTTTATTCTCAAATATTTGCAAATGATTTTCATGGATTTGAACAATTTTTTTTCTTCCTTCTTCTTTTCTTTCTTTTCTTTTGCTCTCTTATCAGCCAATATTTCTAAATAGTTCTTTATTTCTTGAATTTGAGATTCTATAGCTGATATATGCTTGTCAGCATATGAGGTCCAATGAATAAAATAATTTAATTGGCGTACCTCATCCTTTTGAACTTTTTTAGATGATGTTATGTACCAAGAGGTAGCTAGCATCAGCCCTTGATTTAGGACCTTCAGGATCTTCAATTGCTCTGGAGTGGCTATAGCATAAGCTATTTTAGGAGTCCAGTCTCCTCCAATGACTAATGGCTGGCTGGATTCTCCTTTTATTGTATTCACCCTATAGCTCTGAGCAATTTGAGCAACTTCTCTGTTGGCTGAATCTGTGACTTCTTCGTTAGGGGGGTCAGTATCTACCAATGGGAGAATAGGGGGTAAAGCATTTGTAGGTTTGGGAGTAATGTTGGAATATTTTACAGGTGTTCTATATGGACTTTTGGACAGCATTTTGAAATCTGGCTTTTTCTTCTGAAATTTATGAGACTCTAAATACTTAGAAATAGCAGGGAAACCGGTTATGAAACTTTCAGAGTTTATACAAGGACCAACTTCAGAAACGAAAATTGAAATTTGGGGGAATTTGACAGCTTAATCTAATTTGGAACAGGTGACTGCTGAACTTGTTAAATTAAAAGCACACCTAGATGCTATAGTAGAATACACAGACCCTGGTTAAAGATTTACTCATTTGACTTCTATACAGACCATAAATGCTTTGGTAATAAACACATCATTTAGGCTCAAAGAAAAGTTTAAAAAAACTGTGCAAATATAATCTTAGTCCAAACATCCTTTAGATTGACATACCAAGGCTTTCTCCCATTCTAAATGTCTGATATCCAAAAGGGAAACTAAATATTCTGCTCCTAAATCATAATTGAAGTGTGGATGAACAAGAATACCTATTTGCCCGATATGGACATATTGATATTTCTTACATTTTTACCTTTCAATATCTGATTTTTTAAAGAAAGGTAAAAATACATGACAGATTCCTGTACCTTTGACATGAAGATTTACTTCAGATTGACGAATTGGCTTGAAAAGTCTAGACTCAAACAAAGAAAGATTATACAAATTTTGTTTATTGACTTCAAGGAAGCTAACATTACCTTGACTATCTAAAACACCTCCCTTTTCTAACACAAAAGAATGCAAGGAAATAGAGGAGGTTAACCTGGTTAAGAATTTCGGATTTTTCAAGGTCATTGTCTAGGTTTTTGATGAAGAGGTTGAGGAAGGTCTGGACCTTAACATTTCTATCTGAGAAATGGGATGATATGAATATTTGGGAAGCTCATTTTGCTTAGAACCTTCTTCTTTTAGAAAGCTATTTAGCCGAGAGACTGAGGTTTCTTTACCAATTTCTTGAGATAAAAACACATCAGAATCAAATTCCTTTTCAAGCAACTTGTTTTTTTCTTCCATAGAAAAACGAAATAACAAATAGTAGAGAAAAAAGAAAATGATATATTACGTTTGAGCATTTTTTAAACTTCAAATGAAAATAGGCAAATAACCAAATTTAAAATACACAAAAATTGAAGAAGAAGACTTCAAAGACTATCAGTCAGTGTCCATGCCTGTGATTTGGTGAAAAAAGAAGAAAAAAGTACATGGTAGAGAGAGAGAGAGAGAGAGGGCAAAGGAAATAGGAATTAATATTTTTGTAGAGAGAGAGAGAGATAGGGGGACGGGGTGTGGTGAAAGACGTTTTTAGTTGAAGAAAGAGGGCTTAGAGAGGCGGACTTTTGAATTCGCTTGTAATGGCGTTGAGTTAATTTTTTAGTTTTTTGGGGAAATTTGTTTTCTTTCCCTTTTAGTTTGAATTGAAATTTGACCTATAAGGCTATCCCAAGAAAGACTTTGACCATACGACATAGGCTCATGGTGATGGATGTCTGCATAAAAAGATGAAAGATGCATGAAATTAATAGGTGTCCAAGAACTTGGTGGGGTATTTAAAAAGCGAGAAAAAAGATGACAGATGCATGAAATTAATAGGTGTCCTAAAAGAGGTTTGAAAATTCATAGGAGAGATTGGCATATTCTGGCCGATAAAGTTGTTCCACAAGATGCTAAGAATAAAAAAAAATACCAGACGAATGAACAAAAGTATTGTGATACCTATTACAAGAACAAAGGAGACGTACATAACTGTATGAACTATCGTGAGATCAAAATTATGAGCCACACATTGGAGTTGCAGGAGAGTAATTGAGCAATGCTTAGGAGATGAAATGAGTGTATCAAAAAATCAATTCGGTTTTATGCCAGGGAGGTCAACAATTGAGGCTATTTTCCTACTTAAGCAACTTATTGAGAAGTTTCAGAGGAGGCAAGAGACCTCCACATAGTCTTTGTTAATTTAGAGAAGGCATACAATAGGGTACTTAGAGAATTAATTTAGTGGGCGTTGCAAAAGAAAAAAGTCTCTATAGACAAGTGAGTTTTCTGAAACAATAGGCCCACATCAGAGGTAAGTGTTGAGCCTATATCTCTTTGTTTTGGATATGGACTAGTTAACTAGGCATCTACAGGATGAAGTACTGTGACGTGTGTTGTTCGCACATAGCTTCGATTGATGAGACCATAGGAGGCGTCAAGGCAAAGTTAAACCTTTAAAAGAATGCTCTAAAATCTAAAGGTTTTAAAAAATTAGCCGGCCTAAGACAAAATATATGGAATATAAGCTTAGTAATAATAGGAGTTGAAAAGAGGAAGTAGTTAAGATTGATGGCCAAGAAATACCTAAAAGAGATTACTTTCGAGATATGTGGTCGATAATCCAAGAGAATGAAGAGATTGAAGAAGACATCATGCATAGAATTAAAGTTGGGTGGCAAAATGGAGACCTGCATTCAGAGTTTTATATGATCGTTGCATACCAATAAAACCGAAGGGGAAGCTTTATAGGACGGCTGTAAGACAAACCACGCTGTATGAGACAGAATGTGGGCAGTTAAGAAACAACATATTCATAAGATGAGTATAACTGAGATGAAGATGCTGAGATAGATGAGTGGCACGATAAGAAATAATAGAATTTGTAATGAATATATACAAGGAAAATTAGGGTGTGATGCAAGGAGAAAATAACAAACAAGAAAAATAAAAATAAAGAGTTGAGAGATTATACCCTCTCTTAGGGTCTGAAAGAGTGTCCACCCAAAAAAGATCTCTTCACAAGATCTAAAAAAGACCTTTTCTGCTCCCTTTTTCTTTCATAATCCAACAGTTACATATTTATAAAAGAAAGAAACCTAAAACCTAACTTGCTCCCTAAGAATCCAATTGATACTAAATCTTTCAATTTTTCCCCCACAAATTTCTACCACCACGAAAAAGACAAAAACACCCCCAAAGAAGATTAAAAACTTAATATAACCCCAAACTTAGAAAAATTGAAAATAATAATTAAAAAGAAAAGCTATTACATTATTCTCCTAAGGTTGGAAAAATCTTGATCTCGAGCTTGTTGATTTCATCATATCCTTTAATAGTTTTTCTAATAGTTGGTCATCCAGTCCTACCATTCGTCTGGGTACATTTTCTTCTTCAATGAACCCATAAATCAAATACTTGATGCGCAGCCTATAAGGGAACTATAAGATGCCAATCACAATCTTGATTTATTTTTTAATCTCCTCATGCAACACTAGAAGATCAATTTTGATATCAACATTTGCGGATGTTCCTTATATCGTGGTTCTTGTAATAAAAATTGCTCATGTAGTATCAACATCTAGAATCAATTGCAAAGGTAACTTTGTCTCTCAGGTGAAAGTTGGAGCCAGATCTATATGATTCCAATATCTCCTCAAATTCCTTCTATGGCTCAATTTATGCTCCTCATGTTCTCCTCTATGGCTTTGTTTACATATTCCATGATGTAAGGTATTAAACCATTGATCGTAGGAGCAGGTTTTGGTGGCATTGTGATGGTTGGATCTTCTTGCTCTGATACCACTTGATGTAAGGAGAAAAATAAAAAATCAGAAAAAATAAAAGTAAAAATACAGCGTTGCCAAATTACACCATTTCTTAGGGTCAGCAAAGGAGTCCACACCAAAAGATCCCTTTACAAGATTCAAAAACAAACTCTTTTCTCATCCCCATTTTTTCCTGATCTAACAATTACATATTTATAGAAGAAAGAAACTTTTCCCTATAAAACCCCAATTAATATTAATAAAAAAAGATATAAACACCCCTAAAGAAGGTTAAAAGCCCAATATAATCCCACTCAAAAATCTAGAAAATAGTAAACTAGAATAATTAAAAAAATCTATTACCCAGAGACAGGGTATAGTCTTTCAACCCTTTATATGCCACATATTATGTAATGTATAAATAAAGCCATGGAGAACATGAACATCATAAATCGAGCCATGGAAGGAATTCAAGTAGAGATCGGCGAAATGAATCAGTGAATGCAGCGATTGGAAAACAACATTCTTCGAGAAGAGGATGCTCATAACCATGAAGATCCTACACCATATTTCACTATAAAGACGAATTGAGTCTAACAACCGACTCGAGGTGTCGATCCTGAATGTAATGATCAAATTATGATGCAAGAACCAAATTTCAGGAACCTCAACATGATCTTTGTATTAAGGTTGATCTCCCCAAGTTTTATGAGGAACTTGAAAACGAAATGAAGATTAAGGTCAAGATCCTAGTGTTCTACTTCAAGTTGCACACAAAGAATTTGATGAATTGGTTTATTGAAAACAAAAAACCAAGGCGAATGGTGGGACTACATCACTAATTACTTGACTAGCCTTTGAAGGATATGAGGAATTCTTGAAGCTTGAGGTCGAGTTTTTCTCAACCCAAGGAGAATGATTTAATAGCTTTTTTTAATTATTTTATTCTACTATTTTCTAGATTTTTAAGTTTGGGTTATATTGGGTTTTTAATCTTCTGTAGGGTATTGTCTTTTTTTTTGTTGTAGAGATTTGGGGGGAAAAATTGGAAGATTTGATATCAATTAGGACTTCATGAGGAGCAAGTTAGGTTTTAGGTTTTTTTCTTCTATAAATATCTAATTGTTAGATCAGAAAAGAAGAAAGAAGAGAAAAGAGTTTGTTTCTGGATCTTCTAGGGTGAACTCCCTTGCAGACCCTGAGAGGGGGTATATTCTCTCAACTATTTTTTTGATTTACTATTTTTCTCACTGCAATAGGGTGGCTCCAATAGGCGATAAGATGAGGAAAGATAAACTTAAGGCCGTTTGCAGCATATGACCTAATACAATACCGATTTGGTTCAAGCAGAAGGCTCTTAAGGGCAAAGGTAAGGGACAAAATAACGTGGATAGAAGTCATGAGAAAAAATATGGGGACTTATGGCCTGACTGAGGGTATGGCCCTTGATAGAGTAGAATGGCAGACAAGGAGAGTAGCAAACCCCCAATAATTGGGATAAGGCTCAGATGATGATGATAAACTAAAAAATGAATTAAGTTAGTTAATTTGGCTTTCTTAAATATAAATTAGGTTTGTTAAGGACCTATAAAGTAGAATAAAAACCTATAAAGTAGAATAGAGACCTATTGTTAACTTCATCAAAAAACAAAAAAAGTAGAATAAAGACCTATGAAGTCCGTTAAAGGTTTCAAAGTAAGATACAAACCTAAATAACACACAAAATCTAACATTTTTAAGGTGGCAGCCGGTCCGTACAACTTCACAATTACTCGTGAACCATGTCAAATGAAATTTGTCTTTTTATATAAGGAAAACGGTGTGCTTTTATGGATCTCAAGTCTTAGTTACCCAGCCTTTCACCATTGCCTTGCACATATCTTGTTTCGGCCAAGAGATCTCCGGAGCTTAGCAAGGCCTCTCACGTGCGTGCCTAACAATTAAGGTCTTATGACCATCCTCCCCTTGGCTATAGGTGAATGCCTTCTGATGTTTAAAGGCATGAGGACTGAGGACTGATAGTCCTTAAGCCAGCCTAAGAAATTCATTAAGGAAATAGTTTTCAACCGCATACTATTGGCTGGAAAATCAATTTTATGGAGACGGCTAGTGCAAGCCCTGATCTCAGGTATGTCCAATCACGTAGGGCCCTAGTTATTCCAAGGCATTTTTCATATAGACTTTCTTAGGGTATTAGGTCATTAGATACGATAAAAAAAGTCTTATCACAAATAAATACCTAAGGAAGATATTTATATTTAAAATACTATATGGAGATATGCCAACATATTCTTACTAAGGAGGGTGAAAGGATACATTTTAGTGGGGTGAACTTCAGTGCACCAACTACAGGGTTTTATTTTCTGCCGGGTTAACAGATTTCCAAATATGGCAATTAACATAAACATTCAAGCTCCAGCAATTTAGCCAATTATAATTTAATACGTCCATGCTAAAATATATAGTCATGATTTGAATGAACTGAAAAAGAAATCGCCAATGCCTCAAAGCCAAAGATCAATAAAGTGCTCCCAGTCACAGAATTTCCAAAAATATCTCAATTCTTGTATTTCCAAACTTATTCTTGAATTGTTTTTGTTGTTATAAGCACCATAGGAAATTGAAAGTGCAAAAACATCATTAGAGTTATATCTTAGCCATCTTTGATTCAATTTTATCCAGATTATCCACTCTTGAGTTTGTTCCATTCTCATACCAGTCCTTGCAAGACTGCAGTACCGTTCCCTTGGACCGGCAGTTGCCTCGCATGGCACTACTTTCCTTGAAAATGTGTTCTTCATCATTAACATAGGGCTCAGGGTGAAGCATGAAAAACAACAAGCAACAGCTACTCCCTAAGTGTGTATCTCATAGTTCAGGTTTATATGATAACTAGCTAATGGCACATGCCTTGCATGATGTTCCAACTGAGAAATCAAATGAAAAATGGTTTTTAGATAATTAGATTAACTAAAATTAATGCATTTCTTTTTAATAAGTTTTAAGTCATTCAATATTGTTTCTACATCTATTTTTATTTCTATTTATGTTTATTTATTTTAAAATTTAATTATGTTTCTTATATCCTTATTATTAAAGATTTCTCCCCTTATTATTACAGATTTCTTTATACTCCTATTTATTATATTTTGATATTTTCCCGAAACAAAATTGGATAACAAAGAGTGAAACTTTTAAGGAGGAATGGATATGAATTTTTGGGTAAACTGTGTCGTTAGATTTAAATAACAAAGGAAGAGATTTTTTGGGGAAATTGATTATGTGAGAGTTTAGAGAAGGAGAGAGAGAGATTTTAGGAATATAAGAGGGAAAAAAGTCACGAAAAGGAATTCAAAAGTGGCACTCCTATTTGTTCTCCCTTGTATACGCAGGTGTGTATGTGATGAACCATGTTTAGTCCCAAAGGTCAGATTGGTGAAGGTTTCTGACTGGTTGACCTGAGTAGGATCTTGAGGCAGATCACAGATCAATCAGCTGAGCTTTAAACCAAGTTAAAACTTAGTTTAGTTTTGTTTTTTTTCCTCAATGAACTTCCTTTTTTCAAAGACTCCCCACGGCATTGCTAGACTTCAAAGGGTCGACTCAACTTGAATCTCCAGCCGAGCGTAAATTTTTTAGCTTGAAAATTATCAAAACTCATTTTTACACACCCAGGCAGAACCTATTGTGGTTACTTGAAATATGCAGAGTAGACATAAGAGTCTAGGATTCATGCTCAAGGGAATTGATGTATTGTATTGCTTATTGATCTTTGATTAGAAAATATATATACCTACTGTGGAAACAATATTTCACAATTTACTCAAAAAACTAGCACAGTAGTTTGATTTTAGCAACAGCAGATAAAACCCATGCTTGCGTTGTACCAAAGCAAATCGCTGAGATCCATTGTAAGAGATTAAGAAATCTACCCACATTCATTCATTGGAGAATGATGTTTAGGTAACAGTCAAAGAAAAAACAGCGACATTTAGGTTCCATATGTATAATACAAAGTTACAAACTGAATCATATCTGGAGAACAAGAATATGACCTATGTATATCGAAGTGACAGGTGTGTTACTGCCAATGAATAAGTGGAAGACGATGGGTCAACAAGGTGTTACACAAATCTGGCTGTAATAACTGCATCATGAAACTTCTCAGCCTAGACATGAGTAGACTTCAAATGATGTATATTAACATCTTAATATAACAATACAAAGAAGAAAGCTAATAAAAGATTAGGAGGAAGCTGCATGTAAAGGGCTCTGTGAGGATCACCTCAAAGGAACTTGTCTTAATGTCCATCTAACATTAGACCACTTTCATTGGAGCAAAAGTCACCACATAATTCATTGCATACAACACACAGTGTAACAAGGAGGCCTAGAATCACATTTTTTTTGTCCCATAAGACATGCCACTAGCTTTTTAAGTTCATTTGCTCCATTTAGAGACAGAGAAATCATAGATATGTACCTTCAAATCTTTGATTATATATATAAAAGATCTTCACTATAAGCATAAGATAATATATCTCATATCCAATCAATCATAAAAAAGAACCAGTTTCCATGCATTCACATAAGCATAGTAAATAAAACACCAGCCACAATTATTTGATTAAACTACTTTTCGATATTAGAGAGAGAGAGAAACCAACCTTATCAAGTCAGACCGATCTCTGCCAAAATTCGAGAACCCCTTAGCCAACACTGTGAGACTCTTCTCATCACAAGGGGAATCCCCATTGGACGAATTAGGCGAGAAACACATCTCGCTCGCGAACCCACTGTCGCAAAAGTAATTCCCTTGAACCAGAGAGTCTACGAAAGCAATCCACTCTGGCCATGGATGCGATACCTCAATTACCTCTCCACTCGTCGAATTCTCTTCTTCTTCTTTAGAGGAAGTGAAAGTGTGATTTGGGTCTCTTTTAATCAGGGTTTTTGGTGGGTTTGCATTCCTTGTTCTCTTGATTAGGGCATCGTCAAGCTCTTTCACTATGTTGCCAAGCCTGCTACCAAGAACACCTAAGCGTGCGATAGTTTTATCTGCTTCTTTGGTGTCGTTAACAATTGTAGGAAATGAGAGAGAAGAAAAGGAAGGGGATTTCAGTCTGAAAAATATGGATTTGCTTCTTTCGGGAAGAGAGAGGGAGAGAGAGAGCATTTTGAGTAGAGAGCCGAATAAGGACATGGGAGAAGGTGAATGTGGAGCTTCTGGTCAGCGTAGGCGCAGTCATGGCAGCCTACCAGTCCCTCGGCAACTAGGTTACAGAGAGGGGTAAGAATCAGAGAGTGAGAATACAAGAGAGATAGAGAGAGGCCTCATTAAAAGGCGGCCATCCATAGTTCCATACCTCTCCTGAAGGGGCAACTATTAGTTTCCGGGCAACAAGATTGTTAAAAAATGGAAGGAAAAAAAACTAAAAAACAAAGTTCACTTCACCAACAAAACAAAAATAGAAAATCGAGAGAATAAATTTAAAGGAAAAAGTTTATATAAGGTTTCATCTTTAAAATATAGAATTACAGATGCACTTCAAAAATCCATCACAAATGGTTATTTTAATATTGAAAAAACCTCTAATTGATCATCTCAACATCACCATTAATGAATATATATAAAAAAAGATTTTGAATCCGAAAATAGTGCATCTTACAATACATTATCTAGACTATCCATTTTCAAGATTTTTATATATTTATAGATATACTTGATTTTAACAATTTTTAGAGTTTTAAATTTTATAATTAAATATAAAAATAGATTTTGAGATAATCCTAGTAATATTTTTCACCAAAATTACATGTTATGATACAATTTGGAGGTACACCTTAATTGGATTGCCTAAGGTTGCAACCTTAGCGAAACCACACCAAAATTTAAAAAACTTAGAGAAATTTGTTCTAATATCTCTTATAATATTGAGAGCCAAAAAATTAGCACTTTCTCTTGGGTTGATAGTCCATGAAAATGGAGAGATCGAAGAAGATGTCCCATATAGAATTACAACTAGTTGGGCGGAGTGGAGCAGTACAACTAGAGTTTTATGTGATCGTTGCATACTAATGGAGTTGAATGGGAAGTTCTATAAGACAGTTGTGAAATCATCATTATTTTATAGGGCGAAATGTTGGGTGGTCAAGAAATAAGAATTCTATGGGATAAGTGTAGTTGAGATGACGATGTTGAGATTAATGAGTGACAAGACAACAAGGGATAAAAATCAAAATGATTACATCCATGAGAACTTAAGTATGGCTCTAATAGGTAATAAGATGAGAGAAATTAGACTTAAGAGGGCTAGGTATGTATAGTGCAGACTCAGTATAATACATATTAGGATGTGTGAGTTGGTTCAAGTAGAATAACTCAAAAAGATAAGAAGTATGCCCAAAAGGACATGATTGAAACTATTGAGAAAAGATTTGAAGACTTATGGTCTCATTTGAGAGTATATCTCTTAAAAGAGTAGAATGATGAATTAGGATTCATGTAGTTGACTCCAAATAATTGAGAAAGTCTATGATGATGATGATCTCTTATAATATCAGAAGATAAAGATAGGAGTAGTGAGAAAAAAATATAGTAATTTTTGATCTTACTAAAGGTATAGCCCTGATTCGAACCTAAGCTCAAACAAAATTTTATACCATTTTCTCAAGCCTATTTTTAGAATGGGCTTTGACAGTAGTACTGGCGAGCTTTATGATGAAATTTCGGACTTCATTCCCACCAAAGGAGCCCAAATTCCCACTTACTTACCTTTTTGATACATGTACAGGCCTCATTGTCACTAGTGTTGAAACAAGTCTAGGAGTGGGAAGTGCTTCACGCTAACGTTTTTTACTATTTATTATTTTGGGAGAGGGGTTGGAGTCGTGGTGGTAGTACCCTACACCTTCGTCACCATGTTATGGTTTCCATTCCCACTATTAACCCCTAGGTAAGGCACGTCTTCCCCACTGAATAAACTAAAAAAAAAAGAAAACAAACTTAATAGAGAAAAATAGAGGACAATGATTGCTGTAGCCGACCACAAATAATTGGAATAAGATTTGGATAGTAATAATGACTCTTATAATATCAAAACCTTACCTTCAAAATATTTTTTGAGATAAATCTTAAGCCCTACATATTTTATGTCTTTTATGCATATACATTTTTTTGTATTTTTTTTTTTTAGAACCTTAAGCATTCGAGACGTGGTATATATCCAATCATTGTAAATCCATCTTAAAGATAGTCTGCAGTTGAGGTCTATCTTAAGAGAAAGGAAAAAATCAATAGTTAAAATTTTTTTTAAAAAAATCATCGTTTTAGTTTTAACTTTTTGTTTTTATATATATATATATATATAATATGTTCATTTTAGAGATTGTATATACATAATGTCCATTTTAGAGATTGTATATACATAAAACGTTAGGTCCAAAATCTATCTAAAAAATAGGTCATGAATAGTGGACTAGCTGCATATGAGTCCTAGAACTCATAAAAACTATGTCCTTAATACCTCTAGTGTGAAATTCCAAGTTTAGAACCCGGGTATTTATTTATTTTTGGTTTTAGTTGAAAGATTGTGAAGCTCTAAAAAAAAGAATTTGTTGTTCATAGAAATTGCAAGTTTTTTAAATGGCAATTAAAAACAATACAAAGTTTTTTTTCTATTCTTATCAAGTCTTTTGGGTGTTACACAATTATTTTATTTTAGCCCCCACTATGGATTTGTATTACTCTGTCACAAATCCCTCGTCTCACCGAATGGTCTCTCCCTCCTCCCTCCTCCCCTTTTACCTCTCCTAATCTCTTTTCTCTCTCTGCACATTTTGGTTTGGTGTATTAAGCTTACCCTCACTCCAAATGTAAGGTTTCCGTTGATTCTTATGAACCCTACTTCTGTGAGAACTTGTCCATCTCTGTAAATTTGGGGTTTGTGTTATTTTTTATGAACATTGGGGTTCTCTCACTCTCTCTCTTTCTCCACAAAAAAAAAGCCATCAAATCAAGCAAGAAATAGAGATAAATCCAAATCCAAAATGGGTACCTCTTGTTTTGTTACGGTGACTACAGATTTTTGCTTCAAATCTCCAACCCCATTATTTGAACTCTCAATTTTCTTCTTATTCACAGTCAAATTTCCCTTATTCAATTTAGGGCAAGCTTTCTATACTTCCTGTACAATATAAAACTTATATACTTCCCCTTATCCAACCGAATATTCTGAATGAAGGGCTAAGATTGCCCCAATCACAATGTCATGTCTCTACAACATTTTATTTTTTATTTTTTATTTTTTTTAATGAACTATTTTGACACTAAATTTTGAACATCCATTCCTCTATTAAACTTGCACTAGTGAAAAATATAAAAAAATATAGTTTCAATAAAATAAAATGACCAAAATACCCCTAAAATTTTCAAGGGGTATTTTGGTCATTATATTTTATTGAAAAATTATTTTTAATATTTTTTATAGGTGCGCCCCAATGAGAAGATGACATATACAAATTTCATATTCATACAATTTGTATAAAAAAAAATAAAATAAAATACTTTAAGACGTCGGATCTAAGATCAAATGGTGAGTAGATCTCTTGATCAAAATTGGACGGCTGGATGGTAGGAGAAAGATAGAACTTATATGTTGTTAGGGAAGTATGGAAACCTTTCCCTTTAATTTATTGGTAGAAAAAGAACCATCTTTTACTGGATTTATGAGCTTCACCTTTGATGAAGCATTTCCCTTGCTTTTATGCAGCCATGACCCACAAATCTCATCCCAAATCCCTATTATCTCTCACTACAACTTTGAGAGAAAGTGGATCCTAGAGAGAGAAAGTATTGGGCTCAAATCAAAGATGGAACTAGGCCTCACCATGACCACCTTCCTCTCCTTCCTTTCACAGGAGACAAGAGAGAGAGGACTTGTAATTGGGGATCAGATATGGTAACCTTGGCTCCAACTCCTTGAGAAGTTTAGAGAGAGAGAAAGAGAGTTATGTAATTGGTAAATAGCGAGAAAGCTGGGTGTGGGGTTTACACGGGGTGAGAGAAGGCCGCACTTTCA
>NW_006494942.1:838401-854728 GCF_000471905.2 Amborella trichopoda
CCCTATCCCCCTGTGTGCCCTTGCCCTCCCACGACTATAGTGTAGAGACGTGACATTGTGATTGGAGCCATATTTACCATCCGTTCAAAATGAACAGTTGAATAAAGACGAACATGTAAGTTTGATGCTATAAGGGAAACATAGAAAGCTTGCCATATAAGTACTTCCCGCTCAAGTAGGAAATGCTTTTGCCACATGCAGGATGATCCTTTCAAATTAGGAAATATCTTTGGATTAGCACAGGAATCCATCATTAGAGAAACCCTATATTCGCCAAACCTGTGTAATTGGGATGCCTAATTAGCTTAACTTCACTGTCTTTATCCTAAACAGATCTTAAACCACCCAAATCAGCTTGCCAAATCTAGGTTGAGCTTGATTAACACTTCAATTACCTTGAATTAAATCCTATTTAGGCCTTAATGACTAAATTTAGAAGTCAAAAGGCCAAGAATGGTAATGGTCAAAATAATATTTTTCACTTTTCTACTGGCCAACCTTAAACCCTAGAAAAACCAGGACTTTCCTTCTCTTCCCCATAGATGCAATAATCTCCAGACCACCCTCTGAAACCATAGAAGAGTCCAGCCCTAATCCCTAAGCCAATTCCAAACTTCAGTCTAAACCCTAGGTCATTCTAGGTCTCGAAAAGGCCTCCAAGTTGAAGTTTTAGTTTCTTAGATTCAATCAAATTTCAAAGATAAAGGAGGAGACTGCCACATTCTCTATCTGATCCAGGCCTCAACTACGGGTGATGGGCCTATGGGCCCAGTGGCTTGGCTCAAGTGAGGCAATATTTTCTTTATTTTCTTTTAACATATTAGTTTTCTTGTTTTCAAAGCTTTCAAGTGTGAAAGGAAATTATGTATTGTCTATCAAGTTAACATAGAAGGTGTATATGATAATCTGTATATTTAGGACATGTAGATACAATATCTTGTATTTATGGTAAGTTTGGATATAGTATATGATTTATTTCTATTCATACCATCTGTATTTGTCTATATAAGACAAGCTTATATATTCAGATTAATCACTGGACATTGAGTCTCTTTAGAGAAACCTGAGACTCTTCACATGGTATTAGAGTAAGATTCATCTTCGTTGTGTCCATTCCTATGGTCGAGTCTATCAATATGTTATTATTGTTCCTGTCCCGATTTGCCCCATCTGAAAAATGGTCATGCTACCCCTTTGCCTATTTAGCCCCTATGGATCCGGACCCTGATATCAAGATCCATCTGAAATTTGACCAGTTTGGCTAGAGATCTACCTGAAAACAAGCACCAAAAATTAGCAAAAAAATCATCCTTTGCCCCCAAAAAAACAAGTCTAGAACACTAAAAAACAACCAGATCTAAGATTAACCCTCCTCTAAAAATTTGTCAATAAAAAATAAAAATTATCTATTTCATTCGAAAACCTTATCCTGTGCTCCCCTTTGTAAAACACTAATCTTACTCTTCTTTATGCAAAGGCCTGGTTGATCTTGCTCTATATTGTGTCCCCAAGGAAAATCCTTAGAAATTTGTGTCTCTGGTTTCGCACCATCTCAAAAACCTTAGGGGGCTTGGGCTTCTTTGAAGCAGTAGTTGTAGGCTTCTTTGTAGGTTTCTTTGCAGTAGCTTCTTTCTTAACCTCTTCGATGAGTTTGTAAGAGGTTTTTTACCTTAACGAGCTCCCCATTGCAGTATAGTTCTTGAGCTGAAGGGCAAGCATTTTCTTGAAATTACTAGGGATAACAGATTTGTGTTTCTCCTTTATGAACTTGGCAATAACGTAGGTTTTATACGTCATTTCTGACGTACTTGTATTCTCAGGACGCATAGGGGGAGAGCCGGTAGTAACCTGGTCCCGTCGATGTCAAAAACGGCGTCAGACAATTGGAACACTGTAGAAATAAGCCTGATATTGGGTGACCTCAGAGGAAGTGTCAGAATGGCCACAAATGCATAGAGGGTAGTTTTGGTTGCCCTAAGGATACCTGTAAAGTTTCGTCATGTTCATCGCGTTTTGACAAGTTTTGAGCCAATCAAGATGAAACTTGGTTTTCAAATTCAGTTCCTATCATGCAGAAAATGAACCATATAACTACAATCCCTTTTTTTGAGTCTCAAAAGAGTATCATACCACCACCATTAGATTTGGATTGTCAAAGAGCCCCTAAATACCAAAATTTGGCTCAAACAGACCCTTCGACACCACTTTGGGTCTAACTTACCAAAAAGGGTGGGTTTTACACTATTGTGGTGTAGCCTCAGTGAATCAGTTTCTATTATGGAAACTATGTGAATCAGTTTCTATTATGGAAACTATGTTTTTTTATTTCGAGATGAATTTCAAATGCTCATAATTCGCTCATTTTGTGTCCAATTATGCTCAAATTCGGACACGAGCTAGATCTCATCGATATGCTCGTTTTGACATATGGCATGCATTATGACGTGGCCCAAAACAAGAAAATTTTTAGAAAGAATATGGGCTCCAAACTTAAAATTTCATATTTTAAAAAGAGAAATATCTCATTCTTTGAGAGGCTATAGCTCGAGATCCTGATGTCGGATTGTCGCAAGTACTAGTCTGTTGTGACCGTGCTTCGAAGAGCTTCAGTTTGATATATTTTTTTAGACTGATCCGAGGATGTATGACATCAAATTTTGAGGTTGAAGAAGACATACTTTCCAGTTGCCTGAATCCCATTTTTCGGCAACCTCCTAAATTTTGAACTCGCTCAAACGGAGACCAAAACAGACGAATTTTTTCCTAAAATGATCGTGAAAGTATCATATTCAATTTGTGATCAAAATGAAGTTTCAAAATATCACGGATCATGCCAAATTGGTAGTCGAAGAATCAAAATTTTATAGACTTTGTCAGATTTTGGGTTCTTTCTTAAAACTTCGTTTCAAGACAATCAATGGGTACCAAAACGTGTGTAATAAGCAATGATTCTACGACATTTAATCGCTCGAATGGCCACTAAAAACGTCCAAAAAAGTTCCCGAGGCCTCGCAATGGAAAAAGGCCCCTCAAGGAGAGATGGTTTTATCATTTCATGAAAAGTTCTTAAGGGTATTTTGATCATTATTTCTAAAAACGGGATTATCATTTTATTTCATTAAATGTGTAATTTCTAGCAATTCTAGTGGTTTTTGAGCATCCACCTATGTTTAGCGGATGCTCTATATAAGCAAAGTGAAGTCATTTGTAAATGAGTTTTGGAAATCAATTGAAAGAGCTTGAGAATTCAAAGAGCTTAGGCTTCTTCTTTTGCTTTGATCCCAATTCCAAACTCAAGGAGAGATGAGAGAGAAATAATTGTTAGAGAGATAAACTATCCTTGGTACCACTCACTCCCCTAGAACTCCAAACTTCCCATTTCTTAGGATTCCCTACTCCCAATCCTACTCCATACACCCTACTCCATACACCTTAGCTTGCTTATACCCTACCCTACTCTATACATCCTAACTTTCATACACCCTAGCATCCATATACCCTAGCCTATGCCACACGCCTAGCCTACATCTTACCTTACTCCAAACTATCTAAGTCCATACACCTAAAGCCTAGACCCTAGTCTTAGCCTACAAAGGCCAAGACCTCTCTCTAAGGTGGATGCAAAGGGACCCTAGAAGGTGAACCTAGGCCTGAGTCCTCTTTAGGTCCACTCTCTCTCTCCTATCTACTCTATCTTCTCTTTCTCTTTCTCTCTCCACTCAAACACAGAGTGGGTCCGAGCTCCCACCTTCTCTTTCTCTTTTTGGTCTCTCACTCTCTCTCTCTTCATTGGGACCCAGCGGGTTTGAGTCCCACCCTCTTTTTCTCTCTTTTTGCTCTCATGCTCCCTCTCTCTTTGCTCTCACACACACACTCTCTTTGCTCTCTCTCTTTGCTCACACTCTCTCTCCCTCTCCCACCTAAGTTTCAAATCCGTACCTAGGGTGGGACCGTCTCCCTCTCCCTCTCTTTCTCTTACTCTCTCTCCCTCTCTCACCTAAGTCACGGACCTGCACCATAGGTGGGTCTGTCCTCTCTCTCTCGCTTTTTGTCTTTCTCTCTCTCTCTCTCGCCCAAGTCTTTGTTAAATAAAAGGAAGGAAAAATCATCTCACGTTCCTAAGATCATCTTCACTGTTTGTTGTTTTTTATATGATCGAGTCTGTTGTTTTGTTAGTCGATCATGTTTGTTTATATGTGAGCTGCTGAATCAGTTTCGGGTTCACACTGAGTTCTGTTGGCTCTTCCAAGTGCTATTTTTTTTCTCGCCTATCTCGATTGTTTTTCTCTCTCAAGCGAAGATCTGAAGTTTTTATTTGTTGCTCGAGTCTACTCTATTCTGGCCATCTGTTTATGAATCCTGTTGATATGTTGTTGCTTGAGCCTGCTCTGTCCAAGTTATCTATTTCTAAGGCTTGATGATTTGTCGTTGCTAAAGCTTCATTTGTTCTTGCCATAAGCGGGCCCATCCTCCCTCTGTATTCTTCTCTCCCTCTTTCACGCTCTCTCTCCCTACCAAGTCACTGAACTGCACCATAAGCCGGTTCGTCTTCTCCCTTTATTCTTCTCTCCCTCTCTCGTCCTCACTCTCCCTCCCAAGCTACAGACGCGCACCATAGGCAGGTCTGTCTTCCCTCTTTATCCTTTTCTCCGTCTCTCGTCCTCTACCTACCCCCTAGACATGGACCCGCGCCATAAGCGTGTGCACCTTCTCTCTTCATCCCTCTAATTCTCTCCTCTCATTCTCTCCTCTACTCTCTCTGTATCTCCCATCCCTTACTCATCCATCCTTATCTACTCTCTCTCATCCATTCTATCTTTTTATCACCTCTCAATCACCCATACTCATTTCATTACTTCTTCACTCAAATCTTCTCTCACCCTTGATCATTCAATCCAGGGTCAACCATTAGTTCAGATAGTGTTTTGGGTTGTAAGAGACTTAGATTCTCTTGCTCTCGATCACTTGGGTTGGGGTCCTCCTGAGACAGCTTCCTTAGAATTTTAACCCTTGAAATAGTCTGACCATCGGGTTACATAGTATTCAAGTAGTAAGAGATTTCTATCTCTTTTCCCTCTCTTTCATCTCTTTTCTTTACTCTCCCTGCATCACTTTAGAAGGCTCTTTGGGACCTCCCGAACCCTCCGGGTACCAAGGCTTTGAACCTGGTACTTTCTCGCCTCCGGTAACACCTCTTAGGAGACGTTATGTTTGGAGGCTGCCCAATTCCTGAGTCGCCCTTTCTTCTTCTATTTCATCTTATTCTTATCTCTAAACTAAGTCCTCATCAACCCACTCTTACTCTTATTTTTCTTATCCTTCTTCTCTTTCTTATCTATCGTTCTTGTCACTCTAGCCTTTAAGATTAGAACCACTATCTCATACGTGCATTAAGAGGAAGTTACCATAAGAGGATTCTACCAGTAGTCCTTTTAGTGAGACTTCAAGTGAGATATTGATTTTTGAGGAGGAAAATTCAAACTGCGGTGCTGGACAGCTGAAGGGAATTGATAATTAATCTAAGAGGGCTACGACCCGGACGCGTCCCACGAACGCCATCGCAGGTGAGGTAGGTGTTCGAGTCCACCTCTTTACTGCTTTAAAATCCTCTCACTGTTGGAATACTTGTTCGCATGAGGCACGCGAGGGCACATGTGCTCGTGGATCAAGCGGTTGTCCGAGAGTGGGTTCATCGAGCCCGGGTCCTCGAGGAAGCTCGAGTGACGGTAAATCCAGGCCTGACCAACTGGAGATTCCACTAGGGACACGCCACCCTAGAGTTGGTTCGGTCCGCTCTCAAATCAACATCTCACTTCACTCTCATCTAAAAACTGCTATGAAGTCTGCTTACTCCTCTCTCAACCGAATTGGGGATTTTGTCATCCCCACATTCATGAACTTACCCATGGGAAGCAAGGTTCTTCAACTCAATTTTCCCCGCTTATCTTTTTCGAGGTCACTTAGACCTTCACACCAGGGCTCATGCCTAGGAAAATTTAGGAAAGGGACCCCAAATCCTTTGCTCCCTCTCTACCGGCATCAATGGCAAGTCCATTGTCGTCAACTGCATGAACGGTTCTCAAACCACTGCACCTCATGCCCACATTGTTATTGGTGGACTCTCCACTAGTCTTAAGCTCAAGAGTGGTTCTAAGACCACTCCCCCTTCTCTTATGGTTGGCTCTTCTAAGGCTGCCACTTCAGTGGGTAACCCCAAGGTCACCCCATATCCACTCCACACCGGCACTGCTCATCTTGGTATGACACCCCCACACACTTCATGCTGGCGAATCGATTGCTAGACCATCTAACTCGAAGGGCTCCAAAGTCATTCGACACACTCACATCACTATGACTGGCTCAGCCATTGTAGTAATAAATCGGGGTCAGCAAAAGCTAACCTCGACCACCTCATATGCTTTGGGTCTTGGGACCTGGACCCACTACAAAAGTGGTTCTCAAGCCACTCACATTGCATTGCATAATACTCATCTAGCTCTGGGCAATACAAATATTGCACCTCAAAGAGCACACAATCGGTGACTTAGTCGTAGGTCCCAAACAAATATGCACATGCTTGCAAACCAAAGTGTTCTGAAGACCACTCCCACTGCAAAGGTTGGCATTCCAAATGTCGGACCTCTCACTTCACTAAGGGTTGGCTCCCAAGCTAACCCCAACACTTTTGTGGATCGCATACACACATGCAGGTACAATGTTGTCTCTGGCTTTAAGGGGAAGGGCCAGCAGTATATGCCCTCTTCTACCCCAAAAAATATGACGACATGATACTCGAAGAAATTCCTTTCGAGTACACTCTTGTCAACCCCTTCTACATCCCATGTACTTGCTAGCCCTCGAGGCTGGGCTTAGGGCAAAATCATGCCCCCAATGCCGATAGAATAGCTCCTCCCTTCTTCAAACAAAACCTAGCTTCCAAAGGCAACCCCGAGCTCCCTACTTTTGAACTGATTGACTTTGCCTTAATCCCTTTTAGGTAGGCCAACCATGCAGGGTCACACTCCCAATTCCAATTTTGGGAGCGCATTTATTGGAGTTTGAGAATCAAGCAGCAAAAAGACATGAAGGTGCTGCTCATAAGAAAGAAATCAGAGTCTTCAACCTTAGAAGACTTATTAAAGAAAAATCCATTCTACTCATTGCGAACTACGGTAGAACCAGATATGAGCGGTATTGTTTAATGCACAGTTGTCGAGGTGCAGGAAGTGAACCCAACTCATTTGAATGATGGCCCCAAGGTCATCTTGAGCCACAACCTATAGAAGTATGGCCCTAAGGCTGTCATGTGCCCAGTCGGTTCAAGCCACGGCCCCAAGGCCATCTCACGCCATATCTGCCTGAGTTATGGCCCCAATACTATCAAGAGCCGGTGATCACTCGATCATCAAGACAGTCTCTGATTCATTAGGGGCAATTTGAGCCTTTTTTGCCCAGATTGCCAGATCGGGGCACAAAGCGGATTAGGACTAGTCCTAACTAGGAGCCACTTGGCCTTGAAGAACGAGCTGAAGTAATGGTGATCAGTCAAGATAGTAATGGTCCTGAAGATATGATGGCACACTTTAATGAAACCTTGAACCATATCTTGGACATGCTTAAAGAGTTAGAAAATTCTAGACCAATCAGGGCATCTTATCACCATGGAGCAAATTCCCCTCTTGCAACTCAGTTTGAAGAAGAAGAGCCAAAACCTCCACCTCCTCCCATAGCTTAACCTTCACAACCTCCAGCTCCAATTTTTCTTGATATCTAAGCCAATGTAGTGTCCCAAGCTATTTTCCCAGAAGTCACCCAGAAGATATTCAAAACATGATCAATATAAGCATTCAGGGCTTACAAATCCCAAAGGCTCATGAAAACGTCCATTACAAGAAGCCTTACCCGCCCTTCATTGATCAAGTTCCTTTTCCCTTGGGTAACCAAAAGGGAGGGTTGCCTATCTTTGATATCACCAGCTCACCTCAACAGCATGTGGCACACTTTGTGTCAGCATGTCAGGAATCAATATCTGATCCCAGACTATTTCTTCGATAGTTTGTGGAAACACTAGCTAGACTTGCCTTTAAATGGTATGCGCATCTGCCCCCGAATTCTAACCACTCCTGGGAAGAGATGGAGTAGCTGTTCTAAAAATGCTTTTATGAAGTTGAGCGAGAAGTTCAAGCTATAGAACTCCTCACCATAACTCAAGGGATGAATGAACCGGTGAGCGAATACATTTAGAAGTGGAGGGACCTCGCAGTATCCCCAAGCAACCCCATGCTCGAGATCGATGTTGTGCAAATGTGTATCAGAAACATGAAGAAGGAAATATCCCTTCATGTCGAAGCTTTTAATCCTACCACTTTCTCAGATATAATCTCCAAGGCAGTAAAGATCGAAAGTCTACTTAAGCATCATGGTGGGACTCAAGCTCAGACCTCAGGAGTGGGTCAAGGTCGGACCTTCACTAATAACAGATTTAACCCTCGCATTGGACTGCAAAGAGATACATTCAGTGCATCGATTACCATCACACCCATTCTTCCCAAACCTCCTACTGCCAATGCACCTCTTAGGACATTGTATACTTCATGGGGAATAGCACAATTCAGGGGTCAAGGGGAACCCCAATAACGGCAACAACAACCTCATGCTTATAACAGGGTGCCTCCACCACCAAATCTTTACCAGCCCAATTACTTTGAGCAGAGGGTGAATAAATAGTAGAGTTTAACAAAGCTTGAGTACCAGTCCTTTTGAAAATGCTATTGGAACAAGGCATGATAGTTCTTCCAAAGCCTAAGAGACCAGATCAGCTGGGGCTCACCAATAACAAGAATTATTGTGCTTATCATCGAATGATGAGTCATCCTCTTCAAGATTGCTTCGAAGCCTTGATTCAGAAATTGATTCAGTTAAACAATCTCAGGAAAGCTTTCGAGACTGTAAAGGCATCACATGTGGTCATAGTAAGAGAAGAACGAGTGCAGACTTTACAACCAGAAGAAGTACCATCTAACCTTCTTCCAGACCTCTTCGCAATGATGGCCTTGCAAGGGTTGATTACCCCGCTCTCATCAAGACAACCCAGGCGTTTGATTTGGGGAACTAAAAATCTTTGGTGCCCATTCCACCAAGTGTGAGGCCATGAGATATCTCAGTATTTGAGTTTCAGGACATTCGTGCAAGAGTCCATTGCTGAAGGATGAATTATTGTCAATGTACCAGTCCAAATTCGTGAACCACCTAATTCAGTAGCTCCTGAAAATGCTACCAAGGCACCTTCTACTTCTCACTGTTAAATGGAAGAAGATAAATTTCACTCATATGACTCTAAGAAGACAGGTGAAACAATTGAGTTGCACATGATTACAATTCAAGAGGAACAGCCTAGGGATATCTCTATGGATGAAGTGTCCCGCAACATGTTTCCTATCATCTTTGACATGCTTATACAATAAGTGATGATTCAGCCTTACTCGTCTAAGAAGGCAAAGCACCTGAAGAAGGAGTGTAAAGATTTGTGGTTCCCATATCATTAGCTGAAGGGACATGACCTGTTTCACGGTTGAGGATTCCGAGCCACCTTACATGAGTTCATAAGAAATGGTGAAGTGGTCATCGATAACACACCACACCCATGTCAAAAGGTTACCCAAGCCTTGTTCCATAAGTTGGTTGAAGAGGTTCTTGCTCCTGGTCCTGTAACTCCAAAATCTTCTGTTTGTAAAGCATCTCTCAAAATACTCGGGTCATCGCAAGAACATCATGGGCGTGGTAAATTGAAAAGCCTCAGGAGAGAGGCAATTCGGCAAGAAAATATGGTATCTATGCCACAAACTCACAAGATCGCACCAATTAATAAAAAGAAGAAAAGTAAGCGGTCTTCAAAGGCTCAACGCTGAAAAGCAAAATTGCCACAGTTATCGGTTGAAACAACATTCCTTCCCCCGATTCCCTGCCTTCCCACCTTGTATGACTTCATCCCAAGGTAAGTCCTTTTTGCTGACGGTGGTCAATACATAACTATGAAAGCAATCCAAAACCCATCAAATATGGGTGAGGACGTTAAAAGCACCCCAGAATAGTCTAACAAAGGTGAAGACTCTAAAAGCACCCGTCAACAGTCCATGCAGGGTAAAGACCTTAAAGATCCGCTGCACTCGTCCAACAAGGGTTATGACGCTAAAAGATCCTCGATTACGTCTAATGATAATGAATACGTTAAAAGCCTCTTTGAGTCCAATTCAAGTGATGACCCCAAAAGCTACTGGCTTCGGTCCAATTTAAGTGGTGACCCTAAAAGCTCTATCCCTTCTTCTATCCTTGATTCTTCAAACCCTCCTTCTATCTCAAAACCTCCCTTTGAGCTTACACTTGAATGCCTTGATTTTGAGGCTCTTGATAAAGAGCTCAAACTTTGTAGTATCAGCAAATGACATTGCAAGCAGCTAAGGACAATGACGGCTCAAAAGGATGGATTCTTGAGAGTTGGGGATGCCCTGGCTTTTGCTGCAAAAAAGGACAAGCCTTGTCCTTCTCCATAAGAAGTGTTCAAACAACTTCTAAATACAAAGCCTAAGAAGTCTCAATGACCAGTAGAGCCCGACTTGGGAGAATTATGGAAGAAATCGAAGGGAGAAAGTTATTCCAATTATGAAGCATTCCACATGTTGGTCTTTCATGAGGGAAGAACAGTGGCTGTAGTTGACCAGATGCTATTGAGATCAGAAAAGAGGCTTAAGCCAATTCAAAGACTAGCTCCACCTAAACTCCTAAAATACCCTGAACTACTACTGGTTCTATATTCAAACTCACCTTTTCCCACTCAGGAACCACCCCCTCTTCTAAAATACGTGGGACCGCCACCAGTCCCTTACCCAAATCCTTCACCCTCCTTCCTCAAAAATCCCGAACCATCACAACCTTCATATTGCCCTTTCGTATCAACACCTACTCTAGTTGTGCAATCTAGCCAACCCTCTATGCCTCCTCTCACAACTACAACCGACCCTTCCTTGGCAGCTGTAGCAAACCCTTCCCCTCCAAAAACCACTCCATTACCGCCTGTCCCTTCGAAACCAATGGTGAATCAAAGAGTCATCTTTCTGAAGTGGACAAAGTCAAATATGATGTGATTGGGCACTTGAGGAGACTCCCAGCTCTGTTAAGTGTCTATGCTGCTCTCATGTTATCAAAATACTTTCATATGGCGTTAGTACAAGCTCTCTCCCAGCTTGAAGTGTATGAGGCTGAGATTGAGTGAACTGAGGTAGACCATGCAATTATTAACATTTGCATAACTATCACTTTCTTCAATGAAGACCTCCAGTTTGATGAGAGGTTTCACAATCGGTCTCTTCGTAACTGGTGAACTACATGCTTGCCCAATCAATTGGATCATGTTAGATGGGGGATCAACAGTGAACCTTATGCCCATGAGAATACTTACTTGGATAGGGATAGGCATCAAGAAACTTATGCCCATGAGAATACTTACTTGGAGTGTGGATGGAACGACCCCGTGATCATGTTATCTGTCTCGAGCTCAAAATTGGAGATTTGAATGCTTCCACACTTTTTCATGTGATTGAAACAAATACCTTTATAATATCCTTCTAGGTCGTCCCTAGATACATGATCACGGGGTGGTTCCATCCACACTCCATCAATGCTTCAAATATAACCGTTATGGAAGGCAACACACAGTTTATGCTAATAAAAGACTGTTGCTGAGTCACACTATGCTGATGCAAAGTACTATATCGTGGATCCTATGCGATCTCAAGAGCTAGTGTTACCTACGAAAGCCATTACTAGCCCTAACATGAGAGAAACTACTGAGACCTCTCATGAAGATGTTGAGGATATGGACATATCACTTAATCATATGTTTCAAGAAGATAAGAGGTGTGGAAAAGTGATTCCCTTGATGGAAATTACCAAGTTCTCCAGTGAAACTGATGCCTCAAAGTCATAAAGAGCAAGCTTCATCCTCTACCCCACATTCTTAAGAACCCATTCTAGTGGTGGCTCAAACAGAACAAGTCATGAAGAAGAAACCACCGACTTGACTACTCTAACGTCGACAGTCATTTATTCTCAACGTGACATGAAGGTGTTACGTATCCCCATTCCCTTTCTAGAAGCTGAGGTTACTCATCAAGTTGAGACTGAACATATCGCTGACCAAAAGGTTTTGCACATTCCAGTTTCTTTAAGGGAGGAGAATGATACTTACCTTACTCCCCAAGTCAGCTACACACCAAATCAGCCCAAGGTATTGTAGATACAAGAGGTTTTGCACATCGAGGAAGATGATGCTCACCTCATATCCCCAACCTCTTTCTGACATGACCATCTCAAGGTCTTGCAAATTCCCGAGGTCTTGCATATCTAGTCCCCCAAAGAGAGGAGGATAATGCTTACCTCACCTCTTCAGTTCCATACCAACAAGGTCACCCTAAAGTCCTATAAATTCCGGAGGTCTTGCATATCCCAGTCCTTAAAAGGGAGGAGGATAGTGCTTACCTTACTCACCAGGACAACCACCCGCATGACCATCAGAAGGTTTTGCGCTTCCCAATGCCTGTCATGAAGACCCTGGTTGCTCATCAAAACATGAAAAGTAATCCCCTTTCCCTCTCCAATAACTTCATCGGCACTCCTGAACAGTAATTTGAGGTTCAAAGAAAGCCAGTATTATTGAGTTGAAAGAGAAATTTCAAGATCTGCTCAATTAGGTCGAGATTATAAGAAAGGGAAAAATCAAGATGAAGGATGAATTACCTCCAAATCCTTCTTCCGTCCCTCTACCCGGCTTCACTCCAGAAACTCGAAGTACTAGTACTTCAAGGAATTCTCAAAGCCCTTCTTCTATGAGTGCAGAAGTGTTGCCGAATTGGATCTTTATAGTCCCAAAGCTCATCAGATTATGAATGTCATGACCTCGCTCCCGACCACCGTACCTCACGCGGCGACGGGCGGTCGAGCACGGGTTCGCGATCCAATGTAAAGTTTGTCACTCAGGAAGGAGTAGACTCAAGGCCTTTAATTTCGGTAATCGAGCAAACAATGGAAAAGAACTAAAACAATAACTCAACTAGCAGATGAACATAGAAAATCCCAACACCAAAAATCCATTATATAAATTTTTTCCAAAATATTACATTAAGTTCGGGGCATCTAGGCCCAATATTACACATATCAACAAAGAATAAAAACCCAGGGCTAAACAGCTCAGCCACAAACAAGATCTAAGTACCTTCTTCGAGAAATCTAGCTTCGACTTCCCGTCGCAAAACACGAACTCCAAGCCCTGAACCTGTTGCTATCAATCTATCAGGAGAGGAGAAATAATGGAATGAGCTATACATCCCAGCAAGTAGGTTTAGTGTTATGCATCTATAGTAATAATATCCATGTGAGATAACAGTTCAATCCATCAATATAAAGTCATAGTTTGGCATATATGAATATCAGGTCAAGACAACGAGTATGAACATTTCATTTAAATGGTAGTTATCACTAAATCAGTGCGATTGAGCATTAAATAAGTGAAATCATTAACATTCAATCAGAGCAATCCTACACATTCCTTATTAAAAAATTCAATCATTACCCACTCACTCCCTAAATCACCAATTCCCGCAATAGAGGCCCTATCCATCAGGCTAAGCCCATGCTATTGCTTAAGACCTCTACCATCATACATGAGGGAGGGTAGTGCCAAGTGGGCTAATCCACTTCGTAATACCCTCAACACATGCACACGGTCCTCAGCGCGCATTGGAGTTCGATAGCCTTTACCTTGCAAGGCATCAATCGTATATTTCATCTCATTTCATTTCATGAATCTGGGGTGCAACCCTCTATCCTCTCCCTTAACCTGTTCCTATCATTATGCAGGTTAGGGGATATGTTGGCATCACTTTCCTTACTACCGATGAGTGTCCCATCGCGTAGCAGGCGATATCATAACAGTATCTGCTCCCAGTGAGTGTCCCACCGCATAGTGGTAAATATCAATATAAATAGTGGCCATTCGTCACAATATCATAACTTTATCCACTTCCGATCAGTGTCCCACCGCGTAGTGGTCAATATCAATATAAACAGTGGCCATTCATCTTGTTCAAGCATTCAATTTATTCACATCAGTCAATGTCTCATACAGATGAATCATATTTCATCATAACATCATAGCATTTAGCAAAATACATTTATTTCATAAGCTTTCATAGGGAATTTACACATAAGTCTTCTTAGTAGCATTTGGTATTCATTACGAATTCATTTCATCAATATTGCACTCGTGGCCCCTTTTCCCCACAAAGTACAGTTATATGGAATCATTCACATATCTTTATGGCATTCATATGAGACTTATTATATGGAATTCGCATTTATCGCATATCAAGATAACTTAGCGTTTGGTGTAGTGACATGTAACAGTGACATGCCCCTCTTTGCGAGGGCGTAGCTCCCGATCTAGGGGGAATTTCAAAATGCCTCTAACATGAAACTTTGAGCTTACACATAGAGCTTTACAAATACAATAATTTGAAAGAATTTTGGTTTCATTTGATGGGTCAATGGCTCAGTATAATGTGAGCATTAGTTGCTGGAAATTTCCCTGCAACATTGCACAATGACATATTCGCGCACTTTGGGACATAACGCAAAATCCGTGGGGAATTCTAAAAACTTCAAAACATGCAACTTTGAGTAAATTCACATACCTTTCCAATGGTGGAAATTTCAAGGCTTTTGGACACCGTTTGCTAGGTCAAAGGTATGGCCCAAAGAGGGCCACAATTGCTGGAATTTGCAGCGACTGGGAACAATGTCATGTTGACATTTTAAGCCATATCTTTTAATCTATGTGAAATTTTGTCATGACATAAAAAATTAGACTTGAAGTAGACATACATGCTTTCATTTGGTATGGATTTGGTCCCATTTGGATGCCATTTGGCCATCAAACATTTGGATGCAAATCTTTCACAGTTCTGGAAATTCTTATTCTCAAGTTAACATGATTTTAAAAAAACATTTAGTATTTCATGGCCAAGGTACACTACGGGCGTGGAACCTTGTTCATGTTAACAAGTCTCACAATGAGAAATTTCATGAGTTTCCATGAATAACAAGATCATTTGAATGGTTAAATCAGTCATGGCATTTAGAAGTACAAACCTGAAATTTCAATCTCATGTCAACCTATTCATACTTCAAATTTTCATTTTATCATCTTACCCATTTTCAATATTTGATCTTTGCAAAAAAAAATGGATGCATAGAAACTAAACCCACTTACCTTGACTCCCACGGTGTCTTCAATCTCCTTCAACAACTTTCTCTGGCTTCCTCCACCTTCACCCGTTGGCTGTCTTTAGGGGCGGCAGTGAGCTCCTTAGGGGGAGAGAGAGAGAGAGAAAGAGAGAGAGAGAGAGAGAGAGAGAGAGAGTAAGGTAGAATGAGGGAGAATTTTTTGTCAAAGGGGAGGGGGAAGGATGAAGTACCCTAGGTTCATGGGATTCACTGTGGCTGATGCAATCATATATAGCTCTGACACGTACGAAGCGGCATTGACACGCGCGATGGTCGTATGTTTGACCAAGACACTCCCAGCGCTCCTCTTAGTTCACGCATGATGTTGCTCTTTCTTGCTCTTATTTCACAGACGGTGTTGGGTCACAGCCGGCTCTACCTCTTCTCTACACAGCCTGTGCTGCGTCATACTTACAAAGCCAGCGCTGTGTCTTTCTTATACAGCCGGCGCTGCGTATCCTTTACACAACCAGTGCTACATCTTCCTTACATAGCCAGCGCTGCGTCTCCCTTACACAACCGGTGCTGCATCTCCCTTACACAGCGGGTGCTGCGTCTCCCTTATACAGCCGGCGCTGTGTCTCCTTTACACAGCCGGTGCTGCGTTTCCCTTACACAGTCGGTGCTGCGTTTCCCTTACACAGCCGGTGCTGCGTCTCCCTTATATAGCCGGCACTATGTGTCACACCCCAAGAATTTACAATACTGATATTCCTGAGATGTGGCAGTCAAAACATATATATACATCTCCTTAGGACAAATTTACAATGGCGAATTTTTAAAAAGTAACAAAAGAAAGTTTAAGCACAACTTCAATATCTTCCCAAAGTTGATCCTGACGAGCACTCAAATGAAACCACAGTTATTCTGAAAAATGTTTATCATAGTTTAATGAGTTTGGCTACTCAGTAAGTGATCATCATAATCCTAAAAATAATCATGATTGAAAGATATCAATATTTTCCAAAATGAGATCTATTAACAGAAATGC
>NW_006494942.1:869689-913198 GCF_000471905.2 Amborella trichopoda
ATTGTAGTTGTGTCTAAGCTTTCTTTTGTTACTTTTTAAGAATTCGCCACAGTAAATTTGTCCTATCAAGAGATGTATATATGTTTTGACTGTCACATCTCAGGAATAATAATATTGTAAATTATTAGGGTGTGACAAATAATATGCTTAAGGAAGGCCACACTGGGAAGCCAAAACTCGCTCTTGCTCAACTTAGGATACAATCTTTCCAACTTCAAAGTTTTCAAGAAAATTCTTAGATGTTGTTCATGAAATTCCCAACTCTTGGAATATACCAATATATCATCGATAAAACCACTACAAAGTCATCTAGGAAGGGTCTAAAAACCCTATTCATCAAATCCATGAACACTTCGGGGGCATTGGTTAACCCGAACGACATCACAAGAAACTCATAGTAACCATATCGAGTTCTGAAAGCGGTATTTGAGATGTCTCCCTCCTTGACCTGCAATTGATGATAACTCTATCAGAGGTCAATCTTCAAAATACTTGGGCCCCTTGGAGCTGGTCAAAGAGGTCGTCGATCTTAGGCAGAGGGCACTTATTTTTCACCGTCACTTGCTTTAACTGCCTATAGTTAATGCATAATCTCAAGGACCGATCTTTTTTATTCACAAACAGAATCGGTGCACTCCAGGGTGACATTCTAGGTCAGATGAATCCCTTATCCAATAATTCCTGCAACTGCTCTTTTAACTCTTTCAATTCCGTTGGAGCCATTCTATATGGGGCTTTGAAGATGGGAGCAGTGCCAGGTACTACTTCTATCTCAAATTTGATTTCTCTTTCTAGAGGTGGGGATGGCAATTCCTCTGGAAACACCTCAGGGTATTCTTGTACTACTGTTATCCCTTCTAGCTGGGTTTGAACACCCCGATTCTCAACCACATTAGCTAGGTACCCTTCACACTTCTTAACCAGAAGGCGAGAGACCCGGAGGGCAGAGATGAGGTATAGTGGGGAGTTGTCCCTAATGCCCCTGAAGTGTATTTCTGCTAGATCGGGACATTTAAAGGTTACCGCCATTTCATGACAGTTGACGGTGGCATGGTGTGTAAACAACCAATCGTAGCAAGACAAGCATGTTGCCACAATTGTTTTGCAAAAAGAACAACTCGATTTGGTGCGCGGACGACCATTTTTCAAATTGGGAAACTTTGGTCGGAGTTTGGATTCCGGTGGCCAGAATTTGAAGAAACTTCGTACTCATCATGTGTCGAATCTGACCGTTCATCACATGTGAGATTCGGCTCAGATGAAACCTCTAACCTCGTGCTCGTAATGGGTCTGGTTTGAGGTAGATCCGACGTGCGAACGGCGTGATGTGGGCATTTAATCAAGAAGATATGTTGTTGGATATTTCCTGCTACTTTTGGAACATTCCAGCAAACTTTTCTCTTTGATTTCTGTTGGCTCGAGCTGTGTCATTATGCGTGCTGCATATCAAATTGATTGGGTCGTCGAGACGAATATGCTCCCAAAATTTGTGCTCGATTCGACTTGGGATGAGGAAGATAAGGTGATTTGAAGTTTGCCCCCAAAATTGAGAATCACAGTTTTCAGTAATGGAAACTGGGTCACCGAGGGTGCACTGTAATAGTGTATGACGTACCTATTTTGGTACCCATAGGTTTCTTGAAGTGTCTAAATATGCCTGTGGGTTTTCGAATATTCTGAATCCAATAGCGATGGTCTGGAGACCATTTGACGCTTCGATAATCGTGTTGTAATTCAAAGTCTATTTTTTGCATGGTAAGGCAGAATTTCCCAAAACTGTTTTATTATCTGCATTGTCTAAAATTTGTTGGATTGAGACAAAACTTGGAAGGTGTCCTTAGGAGACACTTAGGCACGATCTTGAACTTTCTTAGGACATTCTGAGACTTTTGGAAATTTTACTTCTCGATCAGGGCTTATTGACCTACAGTTTCCGTAGTCCACATGCATTTGGTACCTGCGGACCTAAGCCGTGAACTACTCTCTCTTTATTCGTACCGGGGATACAAATGATAGAAAATGACCTCAAACACCTGAACCACCATCTCCATGAGTTAAGTAAATACCATTTTTATAAAGAATTTACCTCTTCCATTGAAATTTCATTCACTAGCTCAAACATTACAAAAAAAAATCCTAGGAACTCCTTTACCTGGGCGTCACATAAGAACTCCATTATCCCCATGGAGCCATACCAAAAAATACCCTTCTCATCTGAGCCTTCATAAGAGGCCATGAGCAAAACCATGCCTAAAGAGTCATATAGACCCTGGTCCTTAGTGGTCCATCAGCCCCAGTGATCCATCACCTTCAGTGGTCCATCACTCCCAGTGGTCCATCACCCCCAGCTATAACTCCTCCATCTTACTCATCATCAAGGGGGAGGTCTTCTCTTCTATACATACAGACACAACCATGAAGCTGTGGGTAAAATCATCAAAAAAGATAAGGAAGCCGGGCATGATGAGAATTCGAAGAGGATCATCATCAGTAAAAGTGAGAGCTTCAAGCGGATATAGCCATGGCACTATGGATAAAATTGTCAAAAATAAAATTGGGCACGGTGAAAACCCGAAAGGGCACCATGAGTAAAAATGAAAGAGGGGGCGTGACCATGAAGTCACGAGTAAAAGTGTTCTAAAATAGACAACTGGGAAGGGTGAAAACCTTAAAGGGCAGCGTGAGTAAAAATGGAAATAAAACATAGACATGACCTTGAAGTCATGGGCTAAAAGAGCCTCAATAAAAGAAGAAGTTGGTGAAAACCGTTTTGCGACACCACTTCTATCAAGTTAAGGTGAAAAATCACTGGACTAATAAATAGATGATGCAACGCTCGCCCTCGTAGGTGGCTTCAACCAATTTGAAGAAAGTAAAAGCTACGTGGTTTAGGAATCAATGCCCCTCACAGAGTACCTTACCACTTAGACCAAAAAGCGCTTAAGAAAATCCAATGACTCGGATTAGCCTCTAAAGGTCTCTTGAAGATCATAAGAATCATCAAGTTGGCAAGTAAGGATGACCACTTGTCGAAGAGATTCTCCAATTCAAGATGTCAGTAAAAAACAAGAAGAGCATGCTGACAATCTGAGATAAAAGTTCCCAAAGGCGATTAAGTGCCTAGCTTGGATCGATACCCCGTTTTCGAGGGTAATCATCTTATCAAGGTTCCTATCTACTAACAAATTTAGACTTTCGAGATGGACACTAAAAAGCCCTCGACTAAACCCAGTATGATCGGGGTTCAAGCCCGAAAGAGATCGTCTTATTAAGGCCCCAGTTGCCGAACGATTTAGACTTTCAGGATGGCCACCAAAAAGCCCCTGACTAAGCTCGGTATATTGGGTGTAAGCCCCCAAAGAGACACGCCTTGTGCCATCAGTCCAAATTCTGGTGAAGCAAGTCATACACTCTGTTGAGGGCCTCTCCTCGATTGTTTATCTAAAGAAAAATAGACAAATTGAAGCCTCAGTGTAAAATGGGAACAAAGCCCTCAAAAGGTCCCCACCACTAGCCTCTAAAGAAAAATCTAGCAGATTGGGAAGGAAGTCTCCAAGCAAGACCCCCGACTGCCAAACACATCTGGATTCTCATAATATTGGGATTCAGATAATACTGGGTCCCAAGCCCTTAAACATGGCCCTCAGTTGTTGGAACAAAAAATGCCACTAGATTGAGATTCAAGCCCCAAAGGCACCCACTAGTTGGCTCCTTTGGAAGCATTGTTAAGTTGGGAAGAAAACCCATAAGGAAGATCCCCGGTCATCATACTTCTCCAGAAAAGGGATTCTAGTAGTATTGGGTTTATCAAGCCCTTAAATAAGGCCCCCAGTCATTAGAATCCACTGCGTTAATCCCTCAGGGAAGAAGCTTAGCATGGTCTCCCCCTTAAGGATCGTGTTGATGGTGATAATCGAGAAGAAAAAGATTGTTAAGTGACAATAAAAACGCCTTAGTAAGAATTCGAAAGATGAACTCTTGCGGGTTTTGATCCGGATGCTAAACTTCTCACTTCTCTCAAAGAGTATAATTCAGCGGGGCAAGTCGTTATACATCATTTTTGATGTACTTATATCTCTAGAACACATAAGGAGAGAGATGATAGTAACCTGGTCCCATATATATATATATATATAGTTGGTGTTAAAAACGCTGCCAAACCATGGGAACACTTTAGAAATAAGCCTGATATTGGGTAAACTTAGAGGAAGTATCAGAATGGCCTCAAATTGCGTGAGAGGATAGTTTTGGATGCCCTAAGGACACCCGTAAAGTTTCGTCACGTTCTGACAAGTTTTGAGATGATCAGGATGAAACTCAGTTTTCAAATCTAGTTCCGATCATGCTGAAAATAAACCATATGACTACAGCCATAGTTTCTAAGTCTCCAAAGAGTATCTTACCACTGCCATTAGATCCGAAAATTCGAAAAACCTTCAGATACCAAATTTTGGCTTAATCGGATACTCTAATACCATTATGGGCCTAACTTACCATAAAATAGTAGGTTTTAAACTATAGCGGTGCAACCTTAGTGAACCAGCTTCCATTTATGGAAATTGTGTTTTCTTATTTAGGGATTAATTTCAAATACTCATAACTTGCTCATTTTGAGTCTAATTACTCTCAAATTCAGACACGAACTAGATCTCGTTGATACACTCGTTTTGACATATGGCACGCAACATGGCGTAGCCCGAAACGAGAAAATTCTTAGAGGGAACATTCTTTGAGGTTATAGCTCGATATCCTGATGTCGGATCGTTGCAAGTATGAGTCCATTGTGACCGTGCTTCCAAGAGCTTCAGCTTGATATGATTTTTTAGTCTGATTGAACGCCATATGACACCAAATTTTGAGGTTGAAGAAGTTTTTCTATTGTTAGAATCCCACTTTCTGGCGACCACCCAAATTTGGAACACGCTCAAACGGAGACCAAAACAGATGAAATTTATTACAAAAATGATCGTGATAGTATCCTCCTCAATTTGTGATCAAAATGAAGTATCGAAACATCATAGATTGTGCCAAATCCATGGTCGAAGAATCAAAATTTTATGGACTTGGCCGAATTCTGGGTTCTTCCTTAAAACTCCGTTTCAAGACGATCAATGGGTATCAAAATGTGTGTAATAATGCAGCGATGATTTTACGACGTTTGATAGCTCAAATTGCCACAAAAAAACATCTGAAAAAGCTCTTGAGGCCTAGCAATGGTAAAAGGCCTCTCAAGAAGTAATAGTTTTGTCATTTCATGAAAAATGCTTAGGGGTACTTTGGTCATTATTTTAAAAAATGGTATTACTATTTTATTTTATTAAATGTGTAATTTCTAGCAATTCTAGTGATTTTTTTGCATCTACCTTGTTTAGGGGATGCTCTAAGCAAAGTGAAGTCATTTGTAAATGAGATTTGAAAATCAATTGAAAGAGCTTCAGAATTCAAAGAGGTTAGCTTCTTCTTTTACTTTGATCCCAATTCCAAATTCAAAGGAGAGAGAAGAGAGAAACAATTGTTAAAGAAGGAAACTACCCTTGATACCCCTCACTCCCCTAGAACTCCAAACTTCACATTTGTTAGTCACAAACCCGAACCATAGGCTGGGTCCGTCCTCTTATTCACTCTCCCTCTCTCACCTAAGTCACAGACCCGAACCATAGGCTGGGTCCGTCCTCTCTCCCTCTCTTTTTCTCTTACTCTCTCTCTCCTTTGCTCTAAGTCATGGACCAGCACCATAGGTGAGTCCATCTCCCTCTCTATTCTTCTCTCCCTCTCTTACGCTCTCTCTCCCTACCAAGTCACATACCCACACCATAGGGGGGTATGTCTTCTCCCTCTATTCTTCTTTCTCTCTCTCGCCCTCACTCTCCCTCCCAAGCCATGTACCTGTGCCATAGGTGGGTCCATCTTCCCTCTTTATCCTTTTTTCCCTCTCTACCAGCCCCCCTAGACACTGACCCATGCCATAGGCAGGCCAGCCTTCTCTCTCTTTTATTCTGTTTTCTATTCTCTCCCTAGATCACTTTTAGGAGGTTCTTTGAGTTAGTGATATAGTCACGAGCTAAGTCGTACGACTCCACTTCCCAAACCCTCCGTGTATTAAGCCTTTGAGCAAGATACTTTATCTTGTCTCTGGTAATACCTCTTAAGAGAGGTTACGCTGCGAGGCTGCCCAATTCAGGGGTCTCCCTCTTTCTTCTTCTATCTCATCTTCTTCTTCTTCTTATCTTTAAACTAAGTCCTCATCAACCCACTCTTACTCTTCTTTTTCTTCTCCTTCTTCTCTTTCTTATCTATCTTTCCTATCACTCTAGCCTTTAAGATTAGAACCACTATCCCATACGTGTATTAAGAGGAGGTTACCATAAGTGGATTCTACCAATAGTCTTTTTAGTGAGACTTCAAGTGAGATATTGAATTTTGAGGGGGCTGAATTTAAACCACGCTGTTGGACAGCTGGAGGGATTTCATAATTGATCTAAGAGGGCTACGGCTCGGATGCGTCCCATGAACTCAATCGCGTTAAGGTAGGCGTTCGAGTCCACCTCTTTACTGCTTTAAAATCCTCTCACTATTGGAATACCTATTTGAACACAGCACGTAAACGAACACGCGTGCACGGTTAGAGCAGTTGTTCGAGAGGGTGTTCATTGAGCCCTGGTCCCCGAGGGAGCTCGAGCGACAGTAAATCCAGGCCCAACTAGTAGGGGCTAGACCCTCCATTCTCTCTCTCTAAAAGTTTCGTCTAAAAATTTGAGGGTTTTTTTGTTTTGTTTGCCGTTTCCATCATTTCTCTCTCTAATCTTTGTTTTCTCTTAACTAAAAAATGTCATTAGTCGAGAGTCCACTTAATGATTTTTAGTCGTCTTCTTTGACAATGATGGACCATGGTGTAGTGACGGACCATCAAGTTGTGATATTATTAAAAAAAAATCACGTATTGCTTTTTGTATTATCTTCGCTCTGTTTGTTTGTTCTATCTGTTGATCAAGTCATTTGTCTTGTTGCTCGATCATGTTTGTTTTGGTCTGCGAGGTACTGAATCTGTCTTGGATCCACAACCGGTTCTGTTAGCTCTTCCAAATGCCATTCTGATATCTCAACTGTCTCGACCACTTTGTCTGGAATTTTTGTCTGATTGATCGAGCATACTCTGATATGGCCCTCAATTCCCGAGGCATATGTTCTTGAGGTTTGTTGATCTGCCACTAGTTTCGTGTTTGTTGATCCAATAATTTGAGCATGGCAACCACTGCATCAACATGTCTTGTTATACACTTGAAGTTCTAACTGTTTGTTTTCGGAATTAGTGTTCAAACTCCAATTGCTCTCTCTTATAGCATCTTGAGTTCGAGAGGTAGTGTGAAAAGAAAGTATATATTATCTATCAGGTTAATATAGAAGGTGTATATGGTAATTTTGTATATTTAGGAAAGGTAGATACATTATCTTGTATTTATGGTAAGTTTGGATATAGTATAGGATTTGTTTCTATTCTTATCATATGTATTTATCTATATAAGACAAGCTTGTATATTCAAATTAATCAATGAACACTGAGTCTCTTTAGAGAAACTGGGGACTCTTCACATCAAGAACCTTTTATTTGATTTCTTCATCCCTCTTTTATTTGCAGTTTTAGTAATCCTCAAGCCTGCACAGTCAATAATGTGTGAGAAAGATATTTGAAATGATATATTTCCCATAATTTGTAATTCGACTGAACTCCAATCTCTCAATCGAAATTTTAATTGATTTTGTTTCACACAAATCCAGGTGGAGTATACCTTGAGTCCCCTTGCCCGTTATTTTTGCGAGTGTAAACATCATCAAACGCTTCTTGGCACTTATTGTCCCACATAAAGGGTTTTTCCATCTAAAGCAAGGGATTAAAGGCGACACACCTTACAACCTCTTAAAATGAATCAACTTGTCACTTGTGTTCTTGTTTGTAGATTTCTAATATCCAAAATTCTCTTAGGAGGTGACAACTATTAGAAAAGCGACTTCAATCCTCTTTTGACGAACGAGAAAGCCTAAAACTGTGCGACTCCAAAATCCCAATTCTAAGAGTTTAATTTAAGTTGCTATTTTTTGGTTTGATGAAATACCAATTTTAAGCTGGTCAAATGTTTTCTCTGGACTTAGTTCACTAGAATTACATCTGCATAACCTTCTATGATTGTGTGTTATCATTTCCTAAAAGATGGTAGGCATCACCCTTGTTCCTTGCATTCTTAAAAAAAAGTTATGACTCTGTTATAGAGCACTCTCCTTGGTGTGACCTATAATGTTTGTTCCTTTTAGTCATTTAAATCAGGTGATATTATGAGAAAGCATCCATGAAGATAGAATTTCATGCCCGGTAGTCTATCAATGTTGGTATCTATATTGGGCAAGAGTAAATCATTTTGCATGCTTCATTAAGCTCTTCTAAGTCAACATATACTTTGATTCTTTCATCCTTCTCTAGCACATGGAATAATGAAGTTGATTTCCATGAGCTCGTTGATTTACTTTGATATTAAAAAAATTTGCAGTTTTGATGGTGTTTCTACTTCATTGGTTTAACTATGAAGAACCAAGTTGTCAAACACATAAAGAGGCAGAGGAAAAACTTATCAATATTGACTATCATCAACATGTATATAATACAACAAGAGATAACTTGCACAACAAGATAAATACTATAAGTAATATACCTATAAAATATATACTTTCTATATATGATATGATACAAAATATACCTATAAAATATATACTTTCTATATAAGATATGATATAAAATAAATACAAGATCTTCAATGGTCTCTGCAGTCCCCCTCAAATTGAGGTTGGTTAAACAACATCGGTTTGTCAATGAGATAGCCATGACGAGCACGAGTCATTGCATTGGTAAAAATATCTACAAATTAATGTTGTGAGGCAATATGCGGGAGGACAACTTCTCTAGCCAGGAATTTTTCACAAATGAAATGATAATTAACTTCTATATGCTTTGTGCGGTTGTGAAACACTGGATTGGAGGCAGTGCATATGACACTCATATTATCAACAAATAATAGTGTAGGAGATTGATGAAGAATATTGAGGTCCTGTAAACGACCTCTCAGCCAAGTAATTTCACTGCAAGCTGAAGACATTTTGCGATATTCGGCTTCTGCAGAAGATTTCGATACAGTTTGTTGTTTCTTACATTTTCATGATATGAGAGAGTCTCTAAGAAATATACACAATCTAGTGGTCGATCGTTGTCCAATCCGCATCAGCATAGGCTCATAATTAGAGAGAAGAGTTAGAGGAGAAGAATAGGCACCTATAACATGAACCCTGCAGATAACGAATGATACGATGGACAGCCACGATGTGGATGTGATAGGGATCTGCAATAAGTTGGTTGATGACCTGTACTGCATGAGATATACTAGGACAAGTCATAGTGAGATAAAGGAGACTGCCAACCAATTGTCTATAAAGAGTGGGATTTGGAACTCTGTTCCCATCATCTTTTTTATATTTTACATTCACCTCTATTAGTGTATACACCTGTTTATCATCAGATAAGTTGACTAGTTTGATCAAGTATTTGGTGTGCTTCTTTTGGTTGACTATATATCTATTTGGGGAATAATGAATTTCTAGGCCAAGAAAATAAGTCAACGGATCCAAATCTTTCATCTTGAATGAGTGACTGAGAAGCTCTTCCAAATGTTTTATATTGTTAAGGTTGTCTCCTATGATGAGAAATATCATCAACATATAAGAAAAGAATTGTTATCCCTGAAGAATAGTGGTGGGTAAGTAGCGAGTAGTCATGAGCATTTTGTTTCAACCCAGCATTCAGAATGACTTGTTGAAACTATTCAAACCAAGCGCTTGCAGCTTGTTTTAAACTATACAAGGATTTTTTCAAATGACAGACCATAGACTTGTCATGACAATACCCAGGAGGAGGTCGCATATATTGTCTCTTTTAAATGTCCATGAATAAATGCATTCTTTGCATCCATATGAGAGATAGTCCATTGACGAATAGCTGAGAGGGCAATTAATATACGTATAATGGTTATTTAGTAACTAGAGAAAATGTTTCTTCATAGTCTACACCATACTCTTATTTGTCACTTTGAGCAACTAGTCATGCTTTATATCATTCAATCCCTCCATCATATTTAAGCTTTATAGAAAAAACCCATTTACTTCTAATAATAGATGTGTTAGAAGGCCACGGTACGATATCGTACGTGTCATTTTTGTAACAAGGCACTTATTTCTACATCCATGACTTCTTTCCAACATGACATAGTCAAAGCTTGCTGATAGGTGGAAGGAATGTCAACTAATTCTAAAAGGGCAAACCATAATCTAGGAAGTAAACAAAGATCTAAGTGTTTCGAAGGAATCTCAACAGTATCAAGAGTAGTAAACAAAGCTTTAGGTGGTAGTGAAAAGTCAAAATCATAAAGGGAAAAGCCATATCGTCAAGTGGGTGAGTTACACGTGAAGAACGTCGTAACTGAGTAGAGTTCTCAAATGAAATAAAATTATGAGAAACGATGGAGGGAAGAGAATCACATTGAGGTGGGGCAGAGGTCTTACTTTGCTCTGGTTGGTGAGATGAAGGAGTCGTGGATTGGTGTGGTTTCCCTTATTGAAGATGCACTAAAAGCTATGATGATTTATCAATAGTATTGGCATATGAGAAATCTCTCAAGAAAGGAGCTAAGGACCCTATTGATTAAGCAATTGAAGAGTAATAAAAAAAGGTTTTCCAAAAAAATGTCATTGCGAGAAACACGTATACGGTGAGCTGTTGGATCATAACATCGGAATCCCTTTTGGTCGGGACAATAACCCACAAAAACACAAGTGGTTGCTTGAACATAAAATTTTGTTCTTTCATGTGCAAGAAGAAGAACAAAACAGACACATCCAAATACATGCACGAGAGAATAATCAGGATAAACATGAAATAATGAATAATATGGGGATTCTTTATGCAAGACTGAGGATGGGAGGCGATTTTATGAGATAAATAGTTGTTCAGCTTCAACCCAAAAGCTATGAGGAATACGAGAGTCATACATAAGGGTCCTAACAACTTCTAGGATATGGCGATTTTTTCTTTTAGCTATGCCATTATGTTGTGGAGTATAGGGAAAGATTTTATGTGATTGAAGGCCTTGAGTTGTCAAATATTCTTGAAAATCATGTGATAATTATCCTCCCTCAGAGTCTGACCGTAAGATTTTTACTTTGTACCAAACTGGGTTGCAACCAAGGATAAAAACATTTCAAAATGGGAGAACAATTCAGATTTATAGTACATAAAGTATATGTAGGTATAACGTGAAAACAAAATACTTATATCCCATTATAGACAAAATTGGAGTAGGACCCCGCACATCACTATGAATAAGATGAAAAGGTGCAGTTGCTTTATCTACTCTAGTAAGAAAAGGAAAATTAATACTTTTATTCAAAGAACAATTAATACAATATTTATTAACATAATTTAAGGTAAGTGATTTATTGGGTAATGAAACAAAACGAAACAAAACATCTCATTTATTTACATTCGGATGACCAAGTCTTTGAAGCTACATATGCCATTGTTTATTACAACCAGAAAAATCAGATTCTGATGGAGAAAAGAAAGAAACATCACACTTTTGTTTATCAAACTTCAAGGCAAACATACGACCAATTCTATGCCCCTTCCCTTTCACTATCCCAATGCGTACGTCCTGTATTACACAACCCTCACGAGAAAATTGAACATTATAACCATCATCAACAAGTTGACCCACATAGATTAAATTAGCAGTTAATTTAGGAATAAAGAGAACATTAGGTAAATGAAAATGTGCACTAGGGACAACATAGAGTGAGAGATTATCAATACCAGTAATATTCAGTTTCTCTCAATTAGCTATGAGAATCTGATTATTACCTTGATATGGTTTAGTAGATGATGAACTTGTATGCATTTCAGTCATATGATTAGAGACACTCGAGTCAAAAAACCAAAGGGGATTCACACTAGGGGATTGGTGAGAGTTCATACTGGACAAGCCCATAATAGAGATAGTCGTAGACATAGAGTTTGTACCAAATGACATACATAGTTGTTGTCTGGGACCCTGTTTTATTTGGGGCATGAATAGTATTTGTTGGAGGGCTAGCTGACCTCATATCTATCATTAATCCTTCTGATACGTCATTAGCAGCCTGTTATGCCTTGTAAAAAGGTTTTCTTGTATTTGATGGCCAGTTGCCTCGCTGAGGACGATCTCAACACTCTGTGATAATATGCCCAAGACGTTTGCAATAATTACAAAAAAATTTCTTCTTATAATGAGAAGCTATATGACCATTTCCTTACAATCATAACATTGCGGCAAAGATGGTTTCTTTTGTAATGGCTTTTCTCTTGCCCGTTGAGACACAAAGACAGACTCCATATCCTTTTTTATTTAAATGGTGGCATGTCTTGCAATTCTCATCTCCTCACGAAGTAACTCGCCTAGAATGACATCTACATTGGGCAACGTTTCAGGATTGAAAATATCGACTCAAATGATTTCATATTCTGGGTGCAACTTCATTAAAAACTGCATCACCTTCCTGTCATCATTTATCTTCTTTAAGCTTCTAATGCAACAAGCACTGGTGATATTTGTCATACTTACCGATTCATATTCTATCCACAAGTTCATAAAACCAACATAATATTCCTAGATGTTTTTCTCCTCCTATCCATAGGTAAACATATCGTATTTAGTTCGAAATTGCCTTGCAATATTTGATTGTTGATAAATGTTTTCCAGATATTCTCACATTTCTTTGGCAGTGTGGAAGCCTCTCATTGGTCTTCCAATGTCCTTATCTACAGAGCCAAGGATCCATAAAACAATTTTTGCATTGTTGATTTTTCATTGTTGGGTTTCTTTAGTATTGGATAGATCAGGTTGGGATTCAGTTCCATCAAGAAATCGCCACAAACCTTTTTCTTCAACAAAAAACTAAAAATGGAAGCACCAATCAGGATAGCTTTTCCCATAAAGTTTTATAGCCAACACATCTCCTTTTTGAAAAGCCATGTAGGAATGGTGTGATCACCCTTGATCTCAATAAAAGAAAACTCAATCTAGGATAAATAAAAAGAAAACAAGCTTGATAATTACTGGCTGAATTTGTCTTCCGCACTTTTGTAAGTACAATTGAGATTTGAGAAATTGTGGTGGTTTTCTATTGAAAAGAAAACTTTTGCAAAAGTCCGAGCATAGAGAAGTAACCAGTGAATGAATGTACCAAGGTTTGATTTTTTTTTTTTTAAATAATTAATGGTCGCAATAGGTGAGACAAGACAATGACGTGAAAGTATAGCAGCCTGATTGTTGGGATGATGCTTAATAGCTATAGCCGAACATCATTAATTAAAAACTAATCACACCGTGAGATTTTTTAGAGGCGGAGGTTCGTGTGCTGGAAGAATATGGTTGGGTTCCAAATAGTGGGTTGGGCTTGCTCGATTACTGCTCTAGACTTGTACATGATAAAAAAAAAAGAAAGAGGTGAGGAAGATAGCTCAAGAGTGGAATTATAGAGAGAGACGTGGCACTTGAAATAGAATATTAAAATTAAAACAAAAGAAGGGCAAGAAGCAATGGGAGAGAGAGAGAACAGTGAAAGCAAAACAAAGAAGAGCGACTGCGTCACCGATTGGTCGGAAGAATACCTGATTCACCGAAAAAAAATGAACTGCATTGATCAATGAAACTTTGATTTTGCCGAAGAGAATAGTGATCAAAAGCCCCCACAAAAAAGAATTCCAATCGTCCATAAGAACAAGAAGAGTGATTTAAGAATCGGTCGGAGAATAATCGATCTTAGGTAAAATAAACCCAATGGTGTAAAATAAACCCAATGGACAGAACTGATTGGCAATCACTTTGATACTACGGCACATAAAGAGGTGGAGGAAAAACTTCTCACTATTGACTATCATTAATATGTATATAATACAACAAGAAGTAACTTGCACTGTAAGTTAACTTGTACAGCAAGATAAGTACCCTAAGTAATATACCATAAAATGTATAATTTCTATATATAATATGATACAAAATATACCTATAAAATATATACTTTTTATATATGATATGATATAAAATAAATACAAGATCTTCAATGGTCTCTACACAAGTGATGTTCAACAAAGCTAGGGGGTCTAGCCCTAGCATGTCACTGTAAGATCCAAAAAAGACACCCCAATATTTATCAAGGAATACGATCATTTTATTCCATTCTTTAGGTGACAGCAAAGTCCTACTCTTGGCTATCTTTGGATGCTCGTCTCCTTAGGTTGACATCTAACATGTCTTCAACAATAGAAGATGATTTCCCATCGAACCTCTATTTAAACTGCTCTACTTGAGCTTTAATATTTCAGACTCTTTAGTCACTCTCAACTTCTTAGTCTTGTCGATCTTCATCTAGATTGTTTGGCTCTTGATTTGTTAGATTTTTCAACACTTAGTAACAATAGAAGATGATTTCCCATCGAACCTCTATTTAAACTGCTCTACTTGAGCTTTAATATTTCAGACTCTTTAGTCACTCTCAACTTCTTAGTCTTGTCGATCTTCATCTAGATTGTTTGGCTCGTGATTTGTTAGATTTTTCAACACTTTGTAAGTTTGTCCTTGATTTGCTTCAACTTTTAAGTGCTCCGTTGTCTATCATAACGTATCCTTAATTAATGTATAGCATATGTAGATAAGGATTTGGCTCAAATTCCTTCTCACACAAACTGGATCAATCTCTTCTTTACAATGAAGTGGCAAATTGAGCTACTTTCCATTACATCATTTTCTTTCCCTGATGAGCCAATCAAGAGAATTAACCTAAACAAAAACCTAAAACCATCCTTTGGTTTTGCAAAAATCCTATCTCATGCGCTTTTTCTTACACATAGAAAGCAATGAAAAGGAACTTCTCATCCTTAACATCAAACTATGGGAACTCCGGTACTTAGATTTTCTCGTTGTTTAGTTCAAAGCTTTAATGTCGAAGGTTGGCTGATCGATTCTTCTATACATGGGAGGCCAATTATCGAGTTGGGGGAATTGATTGCTGCCTCATTCATGAAAAGATTTTCTTGAGTTTGATTAGGGCTGATAATGGGCTGGGCGGCCCAACCCGGCCAGCCCAGTTGGCCCAACCCTCAAAAAGTAGGGCGGGGCCACAAACTGTAGCCTGAGGGCTAGGCTAGGGCCACTGCCAGCATGGTTCGGCCTGCCCAAGCCCACATTTTTTTTTTTTGTTTTGGCCTTTTCTTTTATATATGTTTTTGGCCTGGCCCTTCCTGGCCCAGCCTTGCCTAGCCCGACCCTGTCTGGCCTGGCCCTAATAGGAACAGGTCTGGGCTTGGGCCAGCCCCATGGGGACAGGAGTTGGGCCAGGGACTGGCCCTGGCCCATTGCCACCCTTAAGTTTGCCGTGGATAGGGGTTGACGGGCCCTTTTTATTTCATAGATTGAATGCACCAAAACAGTCCCAGTTCATCGTGCTTTGGTTTGTTCAGACATCTTCATCTAATACCGTGAAATTGTTGGTTTTTCAGATCCTAGGAAACTAGATCTCAGTTCTTCTTAGCTTCGAAGCTAAGGTTGGCATTAAAGCAATCGATTGCAATGAGTGTAAAGAGATTGAGGAAATATCTGTAAGTCTACGAAGTTATCTGCAATGAAAATAACTCCTTAATAGTGCGAACAGTTTAATGCAATAAAAATTCTAGACACTTGCAGTATGAAATAGTTAGCCACAATAAAATTCTTAACCTCAATGGGAATCTCCCTCAAATATGGTGAGAAGTCTTAATTACACCAAAGCCTGAAGTTTAAATGTTACCCCAATGAAAATTCGACTTCTTAACCACTGGTTACCAGCCGTAGTTTAACTATTCATCCCCCTGAAAAACTAGATCTGACTTTACTAAGAAATATTAACCAAATTAGGCCATACAACGATTGTTTCCTTGAGAAAATACTCCAAACAAATTATTAAAGGGTGCGGTTTGTATAGAACCGAGGCTCTAAAAAGCACAATTTTGAGAAATGTTGTTTTAATACTAGAAATCCTAGTGTTAGCCTTAAAATATATTTTCATCACTACTTATAAAATTTAAACCTTAAAAAATAACGTAGATCGAGCAGATTTATAAAAACTTGAAAATTGACGGTCTAAATATGCATTACAAGATGAACTATTTTCAATACTTGAAATCCATTTTTTCTCATGTCCATGCCTCTTGAGGTTGAGATGATCAAGTTGAGTATATTTGGGCATCAAAATAACCTCTTCTAATGAAATTTTTGAGGTGCACCCTAATTGGATTGTTTAGAGCCTCGCACTTATATAAACTTTTCCCATTATTAAATAACCATAGTTATGCTGAAACAGACAAAGTACTGATTATTCATGAATCGCAGTTACGAATATTCACCCTAGGACATTGTTTGTTTGGGGGATAGCTCTCTCTGAGAAAGTTGTTTCCGTGTGACGACCTTTTTTCCATGTTTATTTCATGGGCCAAGCAGTAGACATTGTTGCGTGTGAAAAAGTGCCTTCCCATTTTCAAAACACATGATGCATTTTTTTGAGAAAGCTATGTGATACCTCTTTAGGTATTACACAACTTTCTCTAGCTATGTTATACCTCTTTAGGTATGACAACTTTTTTTAGGGTACATTTAGTTCGTGAGGAAATATTTTTTAAAAATATTTTTATATAAAAAATTCCGGTTAGGTGTATAAATATTTTCACACTAATTAACTGCTAATTGATGTCAAAAGATGCACCGGAACCAATTAGTGTAAAAATATTCTTACACCTAACAAAATAAATAAATCTTTCACATAAAAATAGTTTCACGAAACAAACTGGGAATAAGCTCTCTGGATAGTGCTTTCTGGCAAACCAGAGGTTCCCTTAATCGCTGTTGTCATCGTTCGGAATGGATGGTGGATATCGACATTGGCGTGCCGTATACCAATAGTATATGCATACTTTGCCTTCCTCTTGATGTATACCACTTTATTCATCCAGTGTGTAAAGCATATTAGGTTTGGGATTTCAAAACCGGCCAAATTTATGGTGGTCCATCACCTTCGCTGGCCACGTGTATAACATGAGCAACATCCGGGTCCCTTCCTTTACTTTAACCAAAATCACTCTTCCATCATAAAACCCTAATTTTCACTTGATATGCATTAATAATGGGGATAATAATAGAATAACTCTTCTTGGAGACATGAAACATATTGACATTGCCTTCCATTTACTTTCTTATATATTATATGTAATAAGGTTGCAACCTTAAACAATCCAAATAAGGTGCAGTTTCAAATTTTATAATAACATGTAATTTTGGTGTAAAATATTCTTAGAATTATCTGAAAATCTATTTTCATATCTAATTATAAAATTTTAAACTCTAAAAATGGTTAAAATCAAGTAGATCTACAAACATATGAAATTTTTGAAATTAAACGGTCTAGAAAATGTATTGCAAGATGTACTATTTCTAAGACTCAATTTTTTTTTTTTTTTCTATACTTGTACATCTCGATGTCGAGAGGAGCAAATTTGATGGTTGGTCAACATTAAACAACCTTTCCCAATGAATTTTTGAGGTGCATCCTTAATTCTACATTTTAAGGTTACAATCTTATTTAAACTTTTTCCTGATATATATGCATATCTTGTCATTTGTTTTTTAAGGAAAATGTTTAAGGACCAAGAGAAAAAGAAAATAAAAGTGAAGATCCCTTTCATTTGATATATCCCAATCCATGTACCATGGAAAAGGAAATAAAAATGAAAAAGATATAAAAGTAAAAGGACAAAAAATCAAAGGGTAAATCTTGCTTTGATTTAAAATATATATGACACATGCTTTGATATAAAATGTATTCTACACTCCTTACCTTAGCCACCACTTTAAAGATGCCCCTACTTCTAAAAGTAGAAAAAAAAGAAGATGTTTGCAATAAAGATGTCTTGCACACTGTTCCCTCCCTCTCATTTCTCCTATTCTTTTACAAAATTTAAATTGACACATTAATAATTGGACTCAAGTCACGAGTAAAGGTACTCTTGCCTTCTTTCTTCCTTCTATTAATAAGTGAAATGGGTCTCAATGGCTTCCATCGCATGTCTAAGTTTCATAGAGCAATTCAAGGGTTGGGATGTAGAGGAAAATGCCAGGATCCAGGAGAGAGAATTCTCATAAGAAGCTCCAAAAACACAAGGGTAACAAGAAGCAGAGGATATGTGGATGCTTTTGTTGCAACTGTCGGCTAAGCACCTCGTCTTCCGATGATTTCGACTCGTTCGACTGTGAACGTGGGAACCACTTCGGCCTCGGCCGCCTCTCTCATGCCATGGTTCAAGAAAGGTTGGAGCAATTGATCCAATCATACAAAACTTCGAGGCGAGAAACAAAGAAGCCGAATAGCCATGAGGACATATATGAGAAGACTCCAAGAGTGGAGAGTGGTAACAAGGTAATGTTGGCCATGCAGAAGTTCTCCTATGATCCAAGAAAGGATTTCAGAGATTCCATGTTTGAGGTAATAGCAGAGAACCAAATAGTGAAGCCAAAGGAGTTGAGGAGCCTACTAGATTGTTACTTGTCCATGAACACAGAAGAGTGTAGGATGCTGATTCTAGAGGCTTTTCATGAGGTGTGCTTACAGTTATTCATATGCCCTTCTCCTTTGCCTTCTAACTTTATTGACTGTAAATACTGAGATGGGGTTGTTTAGTGGGTGTAATAATGTGAGTGATGTTTGGGTTTCTCAGAATGCGTGTCAAGTTGAGAGAGAGCACTTCTTTCCTGGGGATCCACGACCACAAATCTTTTGTATTAGTTTTGGGAATAGGTCCTTGACTTGTAACTGCTTTGGCACTTCTTTTCCATTCTTTAGTATGATGTTGTCATGAACGAGGGAGACATGCCCAGCAAGAGAGAGAGAGAGAGAGATAAAAAAAAGAAAAAAAGAGAGGATGAAAGAAGCTGATGCTAAATGCTACATGAGGCATTGGGTTAACAAAGGGGAAGAATCCCAATTAGGGCTGTCAATGGTCCTGATTTCAGGCCTGTTTAGGGCTTCGGGTCGGGCCACCAGCCAAAGTACTATTTAATGGGCCGGGCCAAAGTGACCCGGATAAGCCCGAAAATGTGCCCAATGGGCCAAGCAGGCCCCGGGACATATTGCGACTCGGCCCAATAAGCCAGACCCAAATAAAATCCCGGCCCGTCAATTTTTTTTTTTGTAAAAAAAATATTTTAAAATTATAAGTCTTCACTCTTCAAAATTTTCTTGTTTGTAGTAAGCATAAAATTAAAATAAAAGAAATAATTGCTAAAATATTTTTTAAAAAAATTTGAAAGGGAAAATATCTCCATAAACCCTATTTGTAAGTTTCATTTTTCGATAGACCTAAAGTTTTAAAGCCTGTCTTACCACATAAAGAATCTATCTATTATATGTTCGGGTGCGGTTTGTATAGAGGCGAGGCTTTAAACAATCAAATTAGAGCCCACCTTCAAATAGTGTCAAGAAATGTGTTTTCAATACTAGAAATCTTTGTGATAGTCTTAAAATAAATTTTTATATTTAATTATAAAATTTAAAGCTTCCAATATAGTGTAGATTGAGCAGATCTATAAAAACTTAAAAATCTAAAAAATTGACGGTCCCAAAATGCCTCATAAGATGCACCATTTCCAAAACTTGAAATCGTTGTTTTTTTCTCATGCACATGCATCTTGTGTTGAGATGATCAATTTGAGGATATGTATGCATCAAAACAACTTTTTACAATGAAAATTTTGAAGTGGGCTCTAATTTGATTGTCTAGAGCCTCGGCTCTTTATAAACTTTTCCCTATATCTTCAAACCCCCTAAATCAACTTCATCTAGTTGTACCCCATATTTTTGGCCGAAACAAGTTTATAAAAGACATTTTTTTAAAAAAAACCTCTCTTCATGGGTTTCTCTCTCCCCTCTCTCTTCATGTTTTTTTTTCTCTCTCTCTCCCCTCTCTCTTCATGTTTTTTTTCTCTCTCTCTCTCCCCGAATCTCCCGAACACCCCTCTATCTCTCTTTGTATTTTCAGTGAGAAAATGGAGGTGTGTGCTCTATGTTTTTGAGGTTTGGAGTTTGAAAAAAAGCCAGTAGTTCTGAAGCTTATGTGGCTGGAACAACCAGTTTCAGGGAAAATGTAGGCTTAGGCTTGCGATTGGGGCTTTCAATCCATTAACTACTAACCAAAAAAATTATAGGATTGCGATTGGGGCCTTCAATTCATTTATTATCCAGGAAATTTATAGGCTTGCGATTAGAGCCTTCAATTAATTTTACACCACAATTTTTTTGAGAATCACAGGTCAACTTCTCAATTATCGTGCCCTAAATCTTTACTATTTCTTGTTGACATGTATGGCTATGAGGCCTTACGTGTCTTAGCTTACTTTTGTGGGAATTCAATATACATCCATCGGTCATATAGTCCAACGTTCATATGAGAGTGACCCCTTGTTTTTCTCATGAGACCCATTGGAGATCAGGGAACCCCTTCATTTTCTCAGAGACCCGTTGGAGAATACAATGGTTTCTCCTTCTTCTCCCTATAAAATGGGAAGCCAGAGAGAGGATGATGATAACAAAGATAGACGTACAATTTTCTCTCTTTAAAAGTGAAGGGATCAAAATCCGGACTCTGCGATGACCAGCTTCACGGCACCCCTTCTCCGATCTCGAGTTTTGTCTTATACGCGCTCCATCAAATTTTTGCTTACACTGGTATCAGAGCTTCTAGCTCTCTCTGTACAAGTATTGACTACATATTAAATTGTTTGGTGCCTTGTTTAGCTTCTTTAGAACTTAGAAAGAATTAGTTTGCTCACACAAAACTTAACAAATGGCAAGTAGAAGTGTAATGCTTTCTAAAGTTAAAAAATTGAATGGAAATAATTTTGGGATGTGGAAGAGGAAGATGAAATATCTTCTCATCCAAGATAGAACAATATATGTACTAAGAAAAGATCCACCAGAAGTTGGTGATAAACCTACTGAAGAAGAAAGAAAAAGGTTAGAAATTTTTTTATAATATGACCTCATAGCAAAAACATCTATGTTAACTTTTATGCAAGATGATGTTATTAAGGTTTTCGAGCATCATGAAACATCTAAGAAAATGCTAGAAGCAATAAAAACTAAATATGACTCAACATCTGATACACACCTCCAACTGCTATTAGAGTAATATAAATTCATTTAACATGAAGGAGGGTAATAATGTAGTGGAACACGTTAATAAGATTTTCGTTATGGCTAAGGACTTAACCATTACTAGGAATGAAGTCCTCAAGCCCATGCAAGTTTCCACTATCTTAAATAGTCTTCCACCTTCATGGAGGATGGTAACAATTGTACTAGGTTGAATGAAAAATCTCTTACATTAGGGGACCTACCTATGCAACTAGCTTTAGAGCAAGAGCACATGAACGAAGATAAAAGGAATGAACTCATGCTTGCTCAAAGACCTCAAAAATTTAGCCAATTCAAGCCATATAACCATAAATTTTAAGGGAAGTTTAATAAGAGGAACAATAGGTTCAATAACAGAGGAACTAAGCCTTACAAATAAGAATCTAAATAAGGACCGCTAAAATGCTTTTTATGTGGTTAGTCAGGACACTTCAAAAATCACTGCTCACAAAATAGAAACCCACAAAATCCATAGAATAACGGGAATGGAAGCAAGAGGCGTGAAGTTGTTTGTGTGGTCTCTAAGTGCTTGATAGAAGACCACGACATCAAATGATGGTGGGTGGACTCAAGCGCTAATTGGCATATCGCAAGCTCAAAAGGCCTCTTCGAGGACTTCCAAGAAATAAAATCGAGGGAGAAACGCATCTACATTGGGAACAACACCTATTATGATATATTAGGTGTAAGAACTTGTAAGATATATGTAGGGACAATCGACCTTGTATTAACTGATGTATATTTTGTCCCTTCTATGAAATAAAATATTGTGTCTGTCCCTTTGCTCATTAGAAATGGCTTTGAAGTCTGCTTTCGATCATTGAAAGTATCAATCGGAAAGCGGGGACAAATTTATGCTTGGGGACACTTAGTTGATGACCACAACTTGTTCCTACATCATGTAAATGAGAAAGCTGATAATAAAATTTCATCTTATTCTAGTTATATTGATTGTGTAATGGTTGTTGATGCATATACTTGGCATCTTAGATTTGGCCTTATAGGAAGAGACAAAATGAATAAGTTAATAAAGAAAGGCCTTATTCCAAATCTAGATAATGTGGAATTTCCAAAATGGAATAGAACCCTCTTAGAGGTGTAATAGAACCCTCTTAGAAATGACTAGATCCATGATGGTTCATACTAATTTACTCAAGGCCTTTTGGGGAGAAGCAATAAGCATATCCATGTATATTCTTAATAGGGTTCCAACTAAAGTAAATTCTACCCTTTATGAACTGTGGACAGGTAGAAAACCTGATTTATCTAACTTAAAGAAGTGGGGGTCGATTGCACATGTCCTAATTCCATATCAGCACAGAAATAAATTATAAAATAAAACTCTAGTGTGTAATTTTGTAGGATACCTTGAAGGATCAAAGGGATATCGATTTATCTTAAAGATAAGGGACTCATTGAAAGCAAAGATGCTGAGTTCTTAGAAGATTTTTTTGAAGAAAACATACCTGTAGTGGATAATGATAATCCACTTAATATCCTAAATGACTTAGAACCACTACCTGCAATAGATATGGATAAACTTGATCAACATGATGATGTCGAAGTACCCACACACCTAATGTTAAGAGGTCAAAAGAGGTCTAGAGCTCCTCCATCATACTTTGCTGATTTCTATGTCTATATGAGTGAGGAGACAGACAACCTTATACATCTAGATGAAATCCATGACCCTTTTGACTTCAATGATGCTATGAAGTCACAAGAATCTCAAGAATGGTTTAATGTCATGAGAGAAGAATTAGATTCTATTGAGAAAAATAAAGTTTGGGATTTATGTGATTTACCATCAGATAGGAAACCTATAGGTTCTAAATGGGTACTTAAAAATAAATTAAAATCTGATGGATCACTTGATAAATTTAAAGCTAGGTTAGTAGCAAAGGTTTTTACTCAAAGAAAGGGAGTCGACTAAGTCGACACTTATTCCTCAGTTACAACGTTTATAGCCATTAGAATAATTTTGGTAATCATAGCATATTATGACCTAGAACTTTACTAAATTGATGTAAAAACTACATTCCTGAATGGTGAACTAAATGAAATAATCTACATGAAGCACAACCTGATGGCTTCATAATTAAAGGTCAAGAAAATAAATTATACAAATTAAATAACTCTTTATATGGTTTTAAACAATCTTCAAGACAATGGTACTTAACATTTCATGATTCCATCCTACAGATGGGATATGAAGTACATAGATTGAACCATTGTGTATATGTTTTGAAGAGTGGGAGTTAATTCACAATACTCTCATTATATGTAGATGATATCTTGATAGCTAGAAATGACTTTGTTGTAAGTCATTTTTGACATTCTTCCATAAGCCCATGCGAATAAGAAATGAGCCGGCGACAGTCTGGTATTGCAGGTTTATGAAACACCAGTAGACCAGGATTGTGCCGAAAATAAAGCCTTCAGCTTAGTGACCTGAGTGTGGTGCCCTCGCACCAAGAAAGGACTCTCCACTGTAGCCCTATGTGAACAGCTGCAACAGGGCACTAGACCACTGTCATTGTGCTCAGAATATCAAAGAACCCCCGATGACCAAATTTGGGCTCAATCAGACCTCCCTAGAGGGGTCTATGCTCATGCAGCCTCGCAACTCATGGGTTTTACCATAGTGCAGTGCGGCTTCACCAAATCAATCCTGGAAATGGGGACTGTGATAATGTTTTCCGGCTGTAACTTCGCCAACCCACGACGCCTTCCTCTGAAGCCAAATGGAGCTCAAACATTGACATGTTCTAGATCACTCCAGTCCTGTCATTTTGAGCTATCGCACACACTGTGGTGTGACTGAGAACCCCCATTACTCTGATGAGGAAAGTGACTGAAGAAACTGAGGAAGAAACAGGGTTCAACAAGCTCCAGATTCGGTGAAGCATAGTTCAATGTCCAAGCTTTGGATCAACGCGGGGAGGAGTTCAATAGAATCACCTCGCGTAGAGCTACATTCTGGTACAACTCTTGCATTCAATCCGTGGTTCGATGAATTCAAGTTCCCAGGTAGCCAAAGAAGCAAATCCAATCGGTTGCCAGAATCTCTTTCTCCGGCAACCTTCCAAATTAGGCAAATGCGTAAATCATCACTAAATCAGCCCAAACTTAGTGCAAAACAACTGCAACAGCCTCCTCTCTGACTTGCAAGTAGAGCCAGGGGCTAAAACAACACAACTTGAAGATGTATTGGCAAATAAAGTTCATGAAACTGACCGGACTTTCACCCCGAGGGAAAAGGCCACCACAACACTCTTAAAGGGCATCAAAATGCTCACAATCGAGAGAAGACCTAAAATATATTGCTGAAACAGCTAAACAATTGCCACAAGTTGCAGGACCAGCTTCCAAGGTCTTCTCATGGTGGAGCAACATGCATGCAGGGACAGTCTCGTTGGCCAAAAGATCACATAGACATTTTGGTCATTTACGCCTAAATTTTGGATTTGTTTTGAATTTCTTTAATTCTAATTGAGCTTGAATTTTAAGCATTCACTCTTCGTTTGGTGAATCCTCTATGTAAGTAAGCATAACTCACTTGTAAAAGGAACCTTCCAAGCTCCACCCTAAAGGTTGGGAGAATCCAGGCTAGATTTTGCTTGTCTTTCTTTGTGAGTCCCTAGTCTCTGTGAGAGGGGAGAAAGAGAGAGAGGAAACTTTAAGAGAGAGAGGATACCCCCGAGTACGCGATCCAGCGGGCATCCTAGTCGCGCGGATCACCCCCCACCTCTCCTAAGCTGAGTCGGTCTTCCCCTCTCTTTCTCTCACTCTCATCTCCTCGTGCGCAACCACACCTGCACGATAGCCCGCAATCATTCGCAAGCCCCCGGATATGAGCAAACTCATGGCCCTCGACCCTCGGGTTTCCCCATGCCCCCTTAGCTATCAGCAAATCCCTCCGAGAGGGCGACCACGGAGGAGGGACGTTCGGATCCCATCCCAATAGCATGGAGAGAGTGAGAGGAGAGAGGTGTGAGCTTGAAGAGGGCTCACGTCCAAACCGTGCTGACAAGCAGCCGGAGGACTTGTAATTTCTCTAAGAGGGCCATTCGCCAGGGCTTGTCCCTGAACCCCCAAAGCAACGTATTAGCGTTCGCGCTCCAGTCGTAAAAATCTCTCTCATCGACGGCCTCCTATCTGCTAGCAGGAGGGCCCCCGCATGCATCATGTGTCGGACCTCCACGGTTGTTCGAGAGAGGGTTTCTGCCTCCCTACCTAAAGGGAAACCAAGACCCCACCGACATCAAACTTAGAAATGATTGATAAAATTAAGTCATGCCTTTTTTCTCGGTTTGAAATGAAAGATATATGAGAAGCATCTTATGTCCTTGGCATAAAAATAACTAGACATAAAAAGTCAAATATGTTGTGCTTGAGCCAAAAGGGATATCTTGACTCTGTTCTTAAAAGATTTCAAATGGAAAATTGTAAGCCATTATCTGCTCCTGTTGAAAAGGGAGTAAAGTTGTCTAAGAAGGATTGTCCAGTAGAAGGACAAGAAAAACCTAATGTTCCCTATGCACAAGCTATTGGTAGCTTGATGTATGCAGTAAGATGTACAAGACCAGATTTGAGTTATGTCGTAGGACTTTTTAGCAGATATTAAAGGAATCCAGGCATACCTCATTGGAAAGTAGTAAAAATAATTCTAAGGTACATTAAGAGAACAAAACATCTAAAATTGTGCTTTAAGGCAGATAAGATAGAAGTTATAAGATATTCGGGTGCAGAGTTTGCTGGGGATAGAACCATAGTAAGTCCACCTTAGGACATATTTTTCTCTTTGGACGGGTAGTTGTTTCTCGGTCTAGCAAGAAACAAGGGTGTGTAGCTAAGTACATATAGGAAGCAGAATATATTGCATGTAGCACTGTTTATACTTTGCCGTCTAGATAAAGCGCTTCATAGATAACATGAAGCTGCAAATAATTGATGGACCGATCCAAATATTTGGTGCTAATCAAGTCGCAATTAAATTAATTCAAAGTAGAGCAAATAGCTCAAAAGGAAGACATATAGATATCCAATATCACTACATTCAGGATGTACTTAAGAAAGGTGAAGTAACTGTTAGTTACTTGCCCTCATCAGATATGATCGCTGATCCATTGACAAAAGGTCTAATTTTTGAACTACTGTCTAAGCACACTAGCTTAATGGGACTTAAAAATATTTAAGTTAGACAGTTTTCATGAGTAAAAAATTCGCATTAGTGTGCAAATCCTCATGATAGACATTTGTTATGAGAGGCATATCCGTAAAAGCGAGAGAAATACGGCATGATAATATATTTTTTTTAAAGGTCATACTCAAAAGTGGGAGTATGCATGTGACTTATTAAGATTGGCCGTCATAGCTAAGTGGAAGATATTGACATGTACGGCTATGAGGCCTTACGTGTCTTAGCCTACTTTTGTAGGAATTTAATATATATCCAATGGTCATATGGTCCAACGTCCATATGAGAGTAGCCCCTTGTTTTTCTCAAGAGACCCGTTGGAGATCATGGAACCCCTTTGTTTTCTCAGAGACCCGTTAGAAAAATACAACGGTTACCCCTTCTTCTCCCTATAAAATGGGAAGCCAGAGAGAGGATGATGATAACAAAGATAGACGTACAATTATTATCTCTCTAAAAGTGAAGGGATCAAAATCTGGGCTCTGCGATCACCAGCCTCACAGTACCCCTTCTCTGATCTAGGGTTTTGTCTTATACACACTCCATCAAATTTTTGCTTACATTTCTCTCTCTAACTTTTTTCCGAAAAAAAGATGCCAGGAAAGCGCATGTGTCCCAATTCCCCATCATTCTCACTCTACCTCCTTAGTTCTAATTCTTTGTCGCTCTAGCTCCTTTGTTTTGAGAAGTTTCTGAGTTTCATAGTGGTTCTCTTCTTGGCCGATATTGTATGGGCGGCAGATAGTTCCTCCATTGATGATGTAATCATGGCGTGGAGAAATTGATGAAATCACGGCATCAGTTTCCCTATGAAAACAGACCAAAATTTGTCACACTCTGCCACTCTAAAGCCAAGCCAGAAGCCCTCCGGAATCTGACACATGACTGTTTCTCCGGCACTGAAACCCTAACCATTGAAGCTTGTTATGGCTAAATTATTTTTTGCCAGTTCAAATTTGGTTGGAAAAAACCCAGTGGAAATCCTAGAATTCAAAGCTTGTGAAGAAACGCCATTCAACTAGCTCTCCTAGTAAAAACCAGCTTCAATGGTTAGGGTTTCAGAGCTTAGGGTGGTGCTTGGTGCAGGGTAGAGAGAGAGAGAGACGACTAGAGATAGACGGGCGGAGACTGACTAGAGAGAGAGTGGGGAGCCTGAATAAAGAGAGTGAGAGAGATGGGGGGAGCCTGAGGAGAGAGAACTTTGTAGGTGTTGGCTTTAGGGGCAGTTGAAGGGTATGTCCGTTGTGTAAAGAGAGAGAGAGATTTGGGGATGCACCGGGAGAGAGGAAAGACATAGGGAGAGAGAGAAAAAGACGGGTTTGGGTTCACAAGGGGAGAGAGAAAAAAGAAAAGGGTGAAGAGAGAGGTTTAAAACTGATGTCGTTTTTAAATTTTCTTGGGCAACAAAGATAGATTAAAAATGAATAAAGTTGGTCAGGGGTTAGAAGATATAATAGATTGAATCTCAATGGAGTCAGATAAATTTTAAAACTTTGGGTCTATCGAGAAGTGAAACTTAAAATAAGGTCTACAGAGATATTTTCTCAATTTAAAACCATTATGTGTCTAGAAACCTAATGTATCTTTTTATCTCTAAAGAAAAAGGTTTCTATACTTCCCCTACAACATCGAAGATCTATGCTTCCCCTACCATCCAGCCGTCAAATTTTAATCAAGAGATCCACTTACAATTTGATCTTAGATCTGACGTCTCAAAGTATTTTATTTTTAGTTTTTTTATACAAATTATATGAATATAAAAATTGGTACGTGCCATCTTCTCATTGGGGGAACTGATAAAAAATATTAAAAATAAATTTTCAATAGAATATAATGATCAAAATATCCCTTGAAAATTTCAGGGGTATTTTGGTTATTTTATTTTATTGAAAATATTTTTTTAATATTTTTCGTTAGTGTGAGTTTAATAGAGGATTTGACGTCCAACATTTGGTGTCAAAATAGTTTATTGAAAAAAAAAATAAAAATAAAATGGTATAAAGACGTGACATTATGATTGGGGCAATCTTAGCCCTCCATTCAGAATGGACGGTTGGATAAATGGAAATATATAAGTTTTATGGGAAGCATTGAAAGCTTGCCCCTCTCTAAAAACTTATTCTCTCTAGAAATCCAATCTCTCTCTATCTTTAAAATCTCATGCTCTCTCTTTTTATAAACACAATATCTCTTTTTCTCTAAAAACCCAATCTCTCTTTCTATCTCTAAAAACTCATTCTGTTTCTCTAGACACCCTCTCTCTAGAAACCCAATCTCTCTCGCACTCTTGAAAAACCAATTCTCTCTCTCTCTCTCTAAAATCCCAATATCCCTTTATCTTTCTAAAAACTCATTCTTTCTCTATCTAGAAACCCAATATCTCTTTATCTCCTTGCAAAGAGCCTTGGTGCATAAGATATAAGGAACTTTGTCAGGCCGAAGACAATGATCTTGACTTTTCATCAAATAGGAGAAGGCGACCCCAATCTAAGCAGATGAAGGACCTTGGATTTGATGGAGTGAACTTGGGTTAGGTCTCATATCTCTGATAGTCGAAAATGACTCGACAGAGAGACAGATCCGAGAGTCGAAACATGACTCAATAGATGGTCGAAGCACCACTCGATAGAAGTTGTACCGACTGGATGAGCAACTGACTCGTCTTGAAAATCGGTGACAATGCTTGAGAGACAAGGAATAGACACAACTAAGATGAATCTGATTTGATATCATTAAGAGTCTTAGGTTTCTTTGAAGAGATTCAATGTCCATTAATCATATCAATATACATATTTGTCTTTTTACAGAGAAATTATAGATGACAACAATAGAAACTAAATCACAGATACCTAAACTATACCAAGACTTACTATATAATACAGATATTCTATTAACCCTTCCCATATATATTGATTGCAATATATACTTTCCATATTAACCTGATAACAATATATACTTTTCTTTCACAATGCGTACATGAGATATGCTCCCATATATGCTTGTTGTACGTGCTCTATAAAGAATATACTCATGAATCTTACTGTAATAACAAAATTTAATCACAAACTATATCTAACGTAGAGAAAACTCATGTCTTAGGACATGTAATGCACATTCTACTACTAAGCATGTAAAAATTCGTCATCGTACAACTCAAACATCGTAAATTATTTTAACATATTCTTACAAACAATATTCTCTGCAAAACTTTGAAAATAAAATAGTAATTTACACCATACTAACCTTGCTATTTTCCATTATATGGTTTTAGAAACGTAAGTCTGACTTATTGCAACACCAATGACACTTTGATGGGTCATCATTTGATGAGGTCAGAGTTGCCCCGAAGAGTGAGCCAAAGGACTGTGTGACCCTTGTGTGTGATGGTAGGCATCTAGAAACGAGGGCCAAAGTTTCATCACTAAATCATCACACGACATGTATATATGATAGCTGTATTGAGAAAATTAGTCACCATTGAGGGTAAAGCATATACACGAGAGTTTATCCATATGCATCATAGAGTTGTGGTTGTATCAAATCTATGTGACATTGGACTCGTCTCTAGGGGAGAACCTTTAATCCATAGTCTGAGATTGTGTCCTCTTGCCTTTTGGCTGATTTGGGTGGCCTATCATGAACCACTGTAGTGGTCAATGGGTCATAGGAAATGCTGTGTCAGTTTGAGAAAGCAAGTGTGGATTATAATTCACAATAGAAGAAAGAGTGCTTTAATGATATTATATTTCTTAGGCCTAGTTGGATCCGATTCCCATCGAAATTATTTGAAATTGATTATTTTAATGTTAAATGATTTTTAGATTAATTATTTAAATTTTTCTGAGTCTCTGGATATTTTATTCTTACAAAATGAATTTATAAATTGAGAAATATTGATTTTTGAATATTTTTTAATATTCAAAGAGAACTTCTTGATTTCAGATATTCTAAAAATCATTGTAATAATTTTATAATTCATAATTATTTGAGAGAGCCCATCGGGGCCCACCAAGTCCACCATTTGGATGTGCATGGGGCCCACATAAGGGCCCCATGGGTGGCACATCCCACTTAGTAGGGGCCCTATCTTATTTTCTAACCTTGTAAATCAAGGCAATCAATCAAGTTGAAAATTTATGGAAGTGTTTTCCTGAGATTTTGATTAAAACAAGAATGGATGGTTTTGAAATTAAAGATATTTGCTTCAATCAAAAGGTATGTGTAAAAAGATTATGGAAAATAAATGTAATTATGATATCATTTTTCATATTGTATTATTTGATGGGATTATATTTAGGAAGTTGAAGGACAATATAACACCTTCTTTTGAATGTTGATCTAAAGATTGTATGGCTCATATCTCTCACCCCATCTTACTAAGGATGACTAACCCTAAAGAAACCCTAACTCTAGGTAAAGTTTGTAAATAGGGACCTAATTTCTACAGTTTCTTGATACCTCTCATCTCTCTCCCATCTCTCTCTATGTGGCGTGCCACCCTCTCTCATCTCATCTAAGATCTTTCTCTTATCTATCCCTTAACTTGTTTAGAGATAGTAAGAGGGGGGGCACAACCCATACATTATCTAAGACATTGAGGCCTGGGTTAGATAAGTCTTGTTCCATTGCTCTCATATTGATAAGGATTGTAGCTAAGGCTTTCCCATATACTTTATAAATTTGAGATGGACTATTGATCCTATGCTCCATTGGAGGAGGAGACCCGGTGTGAGATGTATCGGTTGAGGTAATCTTCCAGCATCCTATTTTGTGGTTTGTAGTATTTTATTTGTTATACTTTTTTATTCCTATAAGTATTGTATTGGTTTTATTCATTGAATAAAAAAGTAATCAATGGAAGCAATTGAGAACCACTTTTGGTTATTTATTTATTTATTTCAAGTAAGTTTTATTGTATTTGGATCTCTGTAAGTATTCTAGTTGGTGATAAAAAAAAATTAAAATCTATATACACCATGCTAGATCACCTTGTCCAACTTTCAAACACCCTTTTCTACAAATAACGATTTCAAATTGGTTGCATTTTGTCCTTGCACATGTCAGTTTCGTTATACAATAGGAGCTCTGTATTCTTTTTAAAAATTACACTGTCAATAGGAAGGAAGCATATTTCATAATGTTCTAAGCTTTTATGGTTGTGTTTTTTGAAGTGTTTCATAAACTGATAAGTTTTTTTTTTGGGAAAATATCTCCATATCTCTTATTTTTAAGTTTTATTTCTTGATAAACCCAAGGTTTCAAAAGATATCTTCTAACCCTCTGACCACTTTAAACTTATTTTTTAACCTAAACAAATATGAGAAAGACATACACTTTCTAAACCCAATCCTTTCTCTCTCTTCACTTATATACCTGAAACTTATCTATTTCTCTCTCTTCTTCTATTTTACTCTCTCTCCTCCAGTATTTTTCCAAACACCTCTCTCTCTCCTCTTGATAACCTCTCACCATTGTAAAATCCAACCCAATCCTTTCTCTCTCTCCACTTATATACCCCAAGATAAGTGAAGTCTTTATCAATTACCATCAAAGAGAGAGAGGGGGAGAGAGGTGTTGAAATCTTTATCGCTTATTTCATATGATAATTAGGTTTCCTTTCGACAAGACAGAGAAAGAGCGGTGAATCTTGGAATATCTCCCTCTCTATGGGCAAATGAAAACTGGGTTAGAGAGAGAGGTGTTGGCAAATCTGGGAATTGTCAGAATTTGGTTTTCTTCACACCAAAGAGAGATTGAGGCGTCTCTCTGTATACTATGTATTTAGGAGGAGAGAGAGGAGAGAAATGGGAAACATGGAGAGAGAGAACAGGAGGAAAGAGAGAGGAAGATTGGGATGTCTCTGTGTATACTGTACATTATATTTCGAAGGAGAGAGAGAGAGGGGAGAGAGATGGGAAACATGGAGAGAGAGAACGGGAGGAGAGAGTAAGAAAAACTGGGCATCTCTTTGTATACAGTGTATTTGGGAGGAGAGAGAGGGGAGAGAAATGGAAAACATGGAGAGAGAACAAGAGGAGAGAGTGATGGGAAATATGGAGAGAGAATGGGAGGAGAGAAAGCAAAGGGGATCGGGAGGAGAGAGAGTGAGGGGAGAGAGATGGGAAAGACAAAGAGAGAGGGATGTGGGGAGGGAGGAGAGAGGGGAGAGATGGGAAACATGTAGGGAGAACAAGAGGAGAGAGAGTGAGAAAGATTGGGACGTCTTGGGAGGAGAGAAAGGGGAGAGAGATTAGAAACATAGAGTGAAAGAACAGGAGGAGAGAGATAGAAAACATGGAGAGAGAGAATAAGAGGAGAGAGATGAGAAACATGGAGAGAGAGAATAGGAGGAGAGAGATGAGAAATATGCAGAGAGAGAATAGGAGGAGAGAGATGAAAAACATGGAGAGAGAGAGAATAGGAGGAGAGAGATGAAAAATATGGAGAGAGAGAATGGGAGCAGAGAGAGTGAGGGGAGAGAGATGGGAAACATGGAGAGAGAGAACAGGGTGAGAGATAGAGTGAAGGAAAAGATGGAAAATATAGAGAGAGAGAAGGGGTGCGAGGAGAGAGAGAAAGAGAGAAGTTTGGCAGGATGGCTTTTAGAAAAGACATGTCTTTTTAAATTTGTTTGGCCTAAAAAAACATGTTTAAATTAGCTCAAGGGGTTAGAAGAAATTAAATCTACAATTTTTATGCCCTAACATATCTTTTAAAACCTTGGGTTTATTGTGAAATAAAACCTAAAAATAGAGGGTATAGAGATATTTTCCCCTTTTTTTAATTTTTTTTTTCTTCTAATAGGTGTATTTTGATGATTTATAATTATCTTTCCCTTTAATTCAATTCAATAATTAGGTATGAGCATGATGATGATCATCATTATTGTCATAGTCTTTTTCAAACTATTTGGAGTCGGCTACATGGATCCTAGTCCACCAATGTGCTCTATAAAGGGTCATACCCTCGATGAGGCCGTAAGTCCCTGATCTTTTCTCACTACTTCCAACTATGCCCTTTTGGATCCATCTCTTACCCTTTTGAGCCTTCCACTTGAATCTAAACAAAATTTTTGTGTAAAATCAAGTACCCCAACTTCTTCAGTTGTTCAACGATGACTAATTGAAAATCATATTTCCTATTTAGCAAAATTGTTGTGGAAATCAAAAGCACCCATATAAATAATATTTTATATAATATGGATTAAAGTAATGAAGGTATTTGTTTCGAAAGTATTTAGGAGTGGGCAATGATGATAAGCTATTCGATGCTCTAAACCTTGTCTGATGCCAAACGTAAAAACGATGTTGTGGAACATAATATGGGCAGCTTTGTTTTGGGAGGTGTGGAATGAGAGAAATAGAAGACCATGACTCAAGGTGGATAAGTTACGATTAAAGAGGGTATATATTTTTTTTTTTGACAAGATTACCTAATAATAGATAGGTTGATTGTTAAAATTAAGGAAAAAGTTTATATAGAGACAAGGCTCTAGACAATCAAATTAGAGCCCACCTCAAAAATTAGAGTAGAAGAGGTTGTTTTGATGCCCAGAAAACCTCAAAGTGATCATCTTGACATCAAAATGTGTGGACATGAAAAAAAATTGGATTTCAAATTTTGGAAATAGTGCATCTTGTAACACATTTTTGGACGGTTAACTTTCAAGATTTTCAAATTTTATAGATATGCTCGATCTGCACTATTTTTGAAGCTTTAAATTTTATAATTAAAGATGAAAATATATTTTAAGGCTATCACAAAGATATTCAATATAAAAACCACATTTCTTGATATTATTTGAAGGTGGGCTTTACTTTGATTGTTTAGATCCTCGGCTCTATACAAACCGCACCCTAAAATTAAAGAGGATATAATTTTATTTTATTTTTGGATAAGGTTACATCAAAATAACTTGAGACATAGTGCTATGAAAACCCAGCTACGATCATCTTGACCCAAGCCCGATTCCAAGGGAGAGGTTATAGCTTATTGGACATCCATAACTAAAGAATATCAACTGATCTCATGTATAGGCTAAATGAAGTTGCATGGAAGAATTGAAAGCTCAAATATGGTCGCCAGTTCCTGATGGTAGAGCATTCCCTGTGGTTTGACTAATATTATTAGAGAGAAGAGTTATGTACTGCCGTGGCCATTAGCTTCAATCATGTACTTAGAGAAGCAATTCAAGAAACTGATTTATTGGCCATCTTTCGTTGTTGCATCTTCCCATACATCAAGAGATCAATGTATGATGTTGTGAATAATGAGGATGAGGTTTGTACAAGGCAGTGTTAGAAAGATCGAGTCGAGCCGACGAGTTAGTCATAGCCTGAGCGGATTGGTCGGGCTGACTCCGATTTGTCTGCCGATTAGCGCCGAGTTTTGTACTGAAAAAAAAATGGGGATAAAAAATCCCTAAATTTTTTTAAAAAATTATAAAAAATATTTAAATTTTACATGTATTGTTTTTTATAGTTAGATAAAATAAGTGAAACAAAAAAAATATTATAGGCAGAATTGGGTTCCAGATAAAATTTTTATGCACCAGAGGCAATACTTTTTCAATGAACTAGCAATTGAAGGGAAATAAATATTATACAATAGTAGAAAACACTACTCAAAATTAGTAAAATCGACAATGGGGTTAGGGATTTTCTTGAGTTTAGCTATCAAGGTGGTTTGGGGCAAAATTCGGCATAAAGCACGGTGGAATCTATAGGGCAGCAGCAGTACCTCCTTGCTAAGTAAGAATAAGACCATGTGAAGCTCTTAGGCCATAGTCACCTAGACTTTGAAACTGTCTATGCTCCTCACCTCCTTGGCATGTGTTTTGCTCCTCATCGACGTTGTTATCACCCTGAATTATTAGCATGTGTACCCCACTACCTGTGTGTGTCTCTGTCCAAGGGTGTAGCTGCTATGTCTGGCTCTCTAGATTTCTTCCCAAACCAATCTAAGCCTCGCTTCTTCCTTGGTGGAGGTCCTATTACCTTGCAGCACCTTGCACCCTACAATTGTTGGCTTATGCCAATCATCTCGCCCCATCATCATCGTCATCGTCTTCCTCCATACCTTTCGCGGTTTCCACAATGTTCCCCTTGTCGAATTCCAGAATGTCATCATTGTCATTCATGTCCACAACCGATTCTTCCAGGAATTCCAAATCTAGTATTGGGACCTTTAGTGATACCCACTCCTTAACAAGGTTTTTACACGCTCGGTCAAGCACAGTGCAGAAATCCATTGATATTTTTCAATAAATCGCCGACTAGTGTACAAATCACACGATTAGTGCCGATTAGTGTATGAATTGGCAAGTTTGTACAATAAATCAGTCGATCAATGCACAGTAAGGGAATGTCACAATGGATGGCCTATAAAATTGAGCCTACTTGGGCTCAACCATTGCCTAAGTCCGAGTTAGTCGGCCAAATTTCCCAACACTGGTATAAGGTGCCCATCTTTAAAAAAATATGGTGAATCTATAAACTTTAGCCAAAGATATAATTCTGGTATCAGAAACCTTAAAATGGCTCGATAATATATGTTCAACTCCAACTATAAAATTTAATATTTTTAAAACTATGCAGATCAAACAAATTTATAAACACTTAAAAATCATGAAAATAGACGGTTTATGTACTATTACGAGATGTACTATTTTTAAGACTTTAAAATTCTTTTGTTTATTTATATCCATACATCTCACTGTCAAAATTATTAATTGAAAGATGTTTCGAGTTTAGGGCACTCTTGTGTACTTGACTTTTTGAGATGCACGTCACTTATGTAGTATAATGTTGCAACGTGATATAAACTTTTTCCCATAAATGTACTGATACATGCATAAGTTCAAAAAAACGAAAAAAAAAATCACACGAGGCATCAAATTGTACTAAATAGCAGTGGTAAAAAGATGATCCGAAACTAACTCCCCTGTCCTAAAACATAGTGGATTTTTCTTGTCACTGAAATATCTGAGCATCTTAAGTGCCAGTTCAGATGGAACACTAATCAAAACTACACATGGCTTTCCTACTATACTAGTCATCGAATACCTTGATGAGCCGTTTGTCCTGCTCCATTTCTTTTTTAACCCGTTTATTTAGAAGATGCCTTAATTGCCACTAAAAAGTAGCCTAAAAAACCACTTTTCTTTGGTTGATCCAAGCACGCCCCTAAGTCGTACAGCATCAATCTAAAAAAAATCGAGTCAGTCGAACTCCGAGTAAAACTCCAAACCAAATTCTCCACAAAGATCCATTCTGAACCGACCAATTGAAGGATAATCAAATCCAAGGTTAAGGTTAATTCTCTTGAAAAAAGAAAGAAGTAAAACAGCGAACCAATAAGTTCATGCTCCCCTCCAAGTTGTTTACTCTAAAATGTCCGGTTGGAAACCGACTCGATCTAAGCCATGTCCTTCGATTAAAATTTTATGAAAATTTTGTGCAAAAAATTCAAATAAAAAATATATGCATTTTGTTTGAACATATTTTTTAGCACCCTGGTCCCTGATGTGGAATAAAGAGGAAGCCGGTCAATAAAGCCTCAACATACAGTGGAAATTTCGACAGTATCAGAATGACCCCAGAACTAGTCAAAATCTTCACAAGTACTTCAAAAGGCCACCTGCCAAGTTTTATCACAATCAGATAATTCTAATGCAGTGACCACAAAGAAATAATTTCGGCAAAATCCGCCTCAAGCACCCTGAAATAGACCCCATAACTAGAACTATATTTTTGGTGCGTCAAACAGCTATGGGACCACCCATGGGATCTGCCACGGCCGAAAACTTGTATGGGTCAAGTTTCGACTTAATCGGGCAATCCAGAACAAAGTTATGGGTAAAATATCGAAAAGGGATAGGTCGCATACTATTCCCATGTGGCCACCCTGAACCAAAACACCATTAAAGGTGGCTTTTTGTACAGTCACAGGTGGTGACTTTCAGGGCATATATCTCACTCATTCCAAGTTGGATCGCACTCAAAATTTGTGAGCATGCACGTCTCGTCGAGACGAGAGTTTCACTAGGTGATACGCCCTGTGACCATGCCCGAGCAAGGAGAAAAACTAGAGAGAAGTTGTTGATCCGTGAGGAAAGTTGCAGAAAATTCACCAGCGGCACGCCTCACTCCGGCGACCAAATCACGATGCTCACATACCCGATCGACATGAAACTAATTGCATTGTGTGCGTAAGGTCCGAGGCTATCTTTGGTCCAAACCTTACATACGATGAATGATTGGATTTCACACACAGTGGCGTAAAAAATGCTGTAAATTTCGGCCGTCGGATTTGAAGATTCTGGTAAAAAACTCAAGACAACGAAATCTTTATCCGGACACGAAATCGAGCTGCATTTGTTGTAACGTGATTGTGACGGCATGCTCAGTGCGATTCAGTGAAGAAATAGAAGAAAAACATCAAGAAACGAGCGTACTATCGATCCGAAGTTTTCAAGATTCATCTGAAATTCAAGTCTTATGATCATGACATTAAAACATGATTCATCGCTCGAAGTTGGTATTAAATCGATCGCCATGCTGAGCTCTACAAGAAAACAATCAACTTTCAATCAAACAGGCATCTGAGCAACCCCGGATCAGTCAAGGAAGATCACGCAAGTTCTCGATCAGCAGCAGGGACTGTTTCGGAATTCTACACATTGTTGAGCAGGGGCAAAACAATCTTTTTACACCTATTTTTAAAATTTCTTTTAATTCAATTAAATTGTAATTATCTTCAATTTTAGATAGTTTTTTGGCATTCACCCATATTTGGGCCTAATTCTATACAAACATGCAAAGCCTAATTGTAAAGAGACCCTTGGGTTCAACTTCGATTCATTCAATAAAGATTCAAATTCTTGCTTGAGTTGGTGCTACGTCTTGGAAAGAGAGAGGAGAGAGAAGAAAAGAGCTGGTACCCCATCGGTAAGGTAACTTTCTCTCTCCTCCCCTCTTTCTCTCTCATCTTTTCTCTCCCCCTTTCTCTCTCCTCTTTTCCTCTCCTCTTTTCTCATCTCTATCTCTCTTTCTCTCTCCTCTTTTCTCGTCTCTATCTCTCTCTCTCCTCTTTTCATCTTTATCTCTCTTTCCCTCTCCTCTTTCCTCATCTCTATCTTTCTTTTCTCTCCTCTTTTCATATATTGCACAGGACTTGTTGAGCAAGGGTGTATTCATGTCCTCTTGCCATGTCGCAGGTTACATAGAAGGTGCCTGAACGAATGTCATCTGCCCCTCCACAGAGCATGAATTTGCCTAAAACTAAGGCCAAATATGTGGCCAAGAGGACATGATCGTCGCTGGTCTATGGTTTGTACATCAACTGCCTTCCCTTTCCCTCTTGGAGTACTCTGACTACCTTCAGGATAGTCCCCGTAAAAGAATTTCACCCATTCGGTGAAAGTTACTCAACCATTGCTAGATTGAGCATGAAGTAATTGATATACCTCGAAAATCTTTTAAAGACTAGCAGGTGGCTCCTCTCCCCCCAAGCTAACACCACCAAAGATGACTGAATTTTGGGGCACGAATTCGTCATGCATGACCTCGATGAGCGGGAGACCCCTGATAAAATGAAGATCTAGCAAGGACATTCCTACTCCCCATACCAAAAAAGCCAGGTGTTTCTAACGTGGCTCCACATCTCGAGCAGTACCTTGATGGTATTAGAACATCAATCATAGTAACTGGCCAAGCACTGAACTGCTTCCAGCAGTGAAGCACATTCAAGATTGCTCATGTACGCCACTAACACCCTGATGGTCCAGGAAGAGTATCCCTTTAGATATTGGTGCTCCCTCTGTACTCGAAGGCCCTTGCTCGATCATATTAGCCCCTTTGTTTGCGCCACTCGCGTTCCGAGGGTAGGCAAGTTTTCCCCAGAAGCTATGTTCCTATGCATGCAATGGAGAAGCGCCACCCCTTCTTCAATACTCACATTGCTATCATTATCACTCCGGACTTCAAAACGAACCGGGTCGGTGATGAAAGTGACTCTCAGAGGCCACTTTGGCTTACATACTGGCTCTGTCAGCCAAATGGGCTTGCCACTTACTAGAGCTTCACAGGTAAAATCATTGGTGCCAGCTTCTCCTTCCCTGAGAAGGTTCTTTACGTCAAGAATTTTGTAAGAAGCCTCAGCCATTGTAAGAGATCCAAGGGTTCACTACCGAAGGAAAATTGTTGAGACACTAGTTAATCTACGACTGAGTTTTTAAAAGCCTAGCACCAACTAAGTTTTTAGAATCCTAGTGCCAACTGGGTTTTCAGAAGTCTAGCACCAGCTGCGTTTTCAGAAGCATAGCGTTGGCTGGGGTTTTTAGAAGCCTAGTGCCAGTTGGGTTCTCAGAAGCTTAGCGCCGGCTGTGTTTTTTGAATCTTAGCACCGACTATGTCTCTAAAGGCCCAGCTTCGGGTGTACTTTTAGAGGTACAACGTCAATTGAGTACTCAAGACTTAAAGCTGGCTGTGTTGGCTAAACGCTCAGTGCCGGCTGTGTTTACTAACATCTAGCACCAGCTGAGTTTCTAAAAGATTGTTGTCGCTCAGGATCAAATCTCTCACACGTGCTATAGATCTTGCACGTGTCACCTCGAGCTCTACAACACCGCTAGAAAACTACCATCACGTCCTGGCCTCACACGTGCTGAACGGTGACCGTTTGCCTTCCCTGCAACCGTCCAGCTTCCAGTGACGGTCCGTCTCCTGAAGCCCTTCGGATTTCCACCTGAAGCTCTCTTCACTACTGGGAAACCTCTGCAAGTTTTCACAAAGTCATCAGGAAAATCACCTTCACCCTTCGGAACACTGTAGAAACCCATGGAAATCCTTGAGCAACCCTCTGCTACAACTTCTGTCCCTTCTTTCCCTCTTTTGGACCCTCAAAACAACGGACGGAGTTCCGTGTTTCCTCGATGAACTCCTTGCAAACTCCTGGAAAGTGCAGCCTTCCCTCCTTGCTCGACCGGAACCTCCCCTGCTTACTGGCAACCTCCCGCTAACCCAGCCGGAAGGCCCTGTGTTTCCTGAAGCTCCTCACCCTTAAAACCAAAATTTTCACCCTAAGTCTTTTTACCTTCGGTGAAATAGTCAAAATGGAGATTTTACCCCCTTATATAGGCAGAGCCTTCCCTCGAATGCCCCTTGTAAACTGGGAATCTCAGGTACATCCATGGAGGCCAAACGCCAATGGGCTGGATGGGGTGGTGTCTTGAGGCCTGAGGCAAGTTTTCCCATCGCCCATGAAGTCTTATGTAATAGAGGCCAGGACCGGGTCGAGCTCTTCTTAAGGCCCGAACACTAATCCACGCCCAGCGTCGGCTATGTTGTCAAAACTACCTAGCGCCAGCTATGTTTTCAATAACCCCCGTGCCGACTGTGTTCTCAACGACCCAGCGCCGGCTGAGTGTTCAAGAGATAGTGGGTGGACATTCTCAGCGTTGGCTGCATTTTCAAAAGGCTCAGTGCCGACTAAGTGTCCAAGGAAAAGTGGTGGACGTTCATAGTGCTGGCTGCGTTTTCAAAAGGCTCAGCGCTGGCTGAGTGTCATAGGAATAGTGTTGGACGTTCTTAGTGTCGACTGCATTTTCATAAGGCTCAGTGCCGACTGAGTATCCAAGGAACAGTGGTGGACGTTCTTAGCACCGGCTGTGTTCTAAACAGTCCATCACCATACGTTCCATGCTAACGCCATGCGTGTCCTACTACTGCTATCCCTAGTGAAGTTGCACCCTGACCATGACCTATTATCCCCAGCGGAGTGGTACCTAGGTTGTTCTACTCAGGCCATGACTTCTCATTCCCAATAGGAGTCATACTTGTACCGTAGCTCATTATCCCTAATGGAGTTAGGGTCATTTTTACCACTGCAACCCCAAGTGGGTCTGCCTCACACTTAGGAGGCGGGTACCATTTTTCACATATAAGGGACCCACACCTGTTCTCATTATACTTAATGAAACCGGTCTTCCCATCTGAACCCCTTTCCGATTTTAACCATTTTATCCTCAAGGAATCAGATTCACATCTACAGACTTATTCCCCATGCAGTGTCATCCACATGGCGACCCACACCATGGTCCACGCTGCATGACCTTAAACTGCACAGTCGTGGTCCGTGCTGCATGACCTTAAACTGCACAACCATGGTCCTGACTGCATGACCTTAAACTGCACAGCCATGGTCCGTGCCGCGTGACCTTAAACTGCACAGCTGTGGTCCTGGCTGCATGACCTTAAAATGCATAGCATTGGTTCAGGTGCATGACCCTAAATTGCATCGTCCAAACTATAGGAACATAAACTGTAGCAGAGGTTTAACTGCACGATCCTAAACTGCATAGGTCCAAAATATATAACCTTAAACCATAGTGCACGTCCTAGCTTCATGACGATAAAAGGCTTAGCGCCACGGTCTAAACTATACGACTTTAAACTATAGCAGAGGTCTAGTTGCACGACCTTGAACTGCATGGTCCTAGTTGTATGACTTTAAACTGCATAACCACAGTCCAAGCTATATGACCTTAAACCATAGTGTACGTCCTGGCTGTAAGACGTTAAACTGCTTTCCATAGGTCCGAAGGCATGACCTTAAACATGCCCCCACATATGCGCACACTCCTTTTTTGTGCATTTTCACGCAAGTCCTCGCTAACCGACCCATCTGTGTGCGCCCACCACCTTTCATACATCATCCTCCACCATTCCCTAGTGAGTCTCACCCGTGCTCACAATACGAGGAACCATCTCGCCACCCATACTCGTCATAAGCTAGTGGGTCATCACTTTTCACCCACCTTTCGTACATCATCTATCTTTCACAGGTAACCTTGTGCCATCTCCCCAAAGTGAGTCAAATCATCACCATACTTGCTCTATAGCTTCTACAGACTGCCTTTCATGACATGATGGTCCAGCTTTATGACCTTAAACTGTGGTGTACGTCCTAGTCGCATGACGATAAAAGGCTTTGCACAGGTCTCGGAGGCATGACCCTAAACACGCCTTTACACAAAATAATGGGCATGGTGTATACCTAGACAAGGGAATGCCATGAGTAAAAATGATGGATGGGCATGATCACGAAACCTATGAGTAAGAGAGTTCCATGAAAATAAAAATCTGGGCATGGAGAAAACCTAAAAGGGCATCATGAGTAAAAATGGATGATAAGGGTGGACATGGCCGAAAGGTCATGGGTAAAAGAGACCCAAATAAAAGGAAGTTGGTGAAAACCGTCTCTACTACGCCGCTTCTCAAGTTCAAGTGAAAATCCGCAAGGGATGCTTGGGCCAATAAACAGGTTGATGCAGTGTTCACCTCAACAGGCAACTTCAGCCTACACTCAAAAGAAAAATCCATGGTGTCACAATACCAGGATCCAAAAATATGAGCTTCAAGGAAAAGATTCCGACAGCCTGAGTCCATTCGTAAAAAGGACTCAAAGGACAGAAGATTCGCTAAGAAAGCAAGACAAATCTCATGAAGAAAAGCATCATTCCTAGGAGGTTACTAAAGGCACTCCAAAGATGCCGAAGACACCCCAAGAAGGCTAAGTCAGCCATAACTTTGGACCTGTTACGCGGGATTGCTAACAATGGGTAAGGGTCATACCCAAATCTGGTCACCTCGATAAACTAAGGTACGCTACCCGCCAAGGAATAATTGGTGCACAACGTAGACGATCATCGTCTAAAGGCTCTTCAGCAAACCCTCCAAAACAAACAACAAAAAATTCACTCCGAAAAACCAAAGACGCCCCAAGAAGGCTAAGTCAGACATGACTTTGGACCTGCTGTGCGAGACTGCTAACAGTGGGTAGGGGTTATTCCCAAAGTTGGTCACCTCGATAAACTGAGGTACCATGCCTTCTAAGGAATATCTAGTGCACAATCCAGACGATCTACCGACCGAAAGGCTCTTTGGCTGTCTATCCAAGAGAAA
>NW_006494942.1:913727-934063 GCF_000471905.2 Amborella trichopoda
GATGGGCCTGATTCTGACTAAGAGGTCCGTACAAAATCCTCAGCTTTAGAATCACAAACAATCCACACGAGGGTGAGGACTTCGATAAGATCCCTCAAAAAAGTCTCTTCTCCCCCTAAAGTCTCCAAAGATGGACCTGTACATTGCATCCAAACTTCTGAGCATCCTAGTTGCAACATTACGTGAATCTCCTTGGCGTTCACATGGTCTTGTGGCTAGGAAGAAAAAAGTAATAAAGTCGAAGGAAATTTTTTGAATGTTGTCCTTCTCGCTTCTCTTGAAGCACAGCACTCAGCGGGACAAGCTGTTTGAACACATTTTTCAGCACCTTAGTCCTTGATGCGGAAAAAAGAGGAAGCAAGTCAATAAAGCCTCAACATACAATGGAAATTTCGACAATCTCATAATGGCCTCAGAACTGGTCAATATCTTCATAAGCACTTCAAAAGGCTACCGGCCAAGTTTCATCATAATCAGTCATTTCTAAGGCAGTGAACACAAAGAAATAATTTTGGCAAAATCTGTCTTTAGCACCCTGATATGAACCCCGTAACTAAAACTATATTTTTCGTACGTCAAACAGTTGTGGGGACCACCGCCATTAGATCCGGCAAGGTCAAAAGCCCCTATGGGTCAAGTTTCGGCTTAATCGGGCACTCTAGGACAAAGTTATGGGTAAAATACCGAAAAAGGGTAGGTCGCACACTATTCCCGTGTGGCCACGTTGCACCAAAACACCATTAAAGGTAGTTGTTTTCACAGCCACGGGCATTGACTTTCGGAGCTTATATCTCACTCGTTCTAAGTCGAATCGCGCTCAAATTTTGTGAGCATGTTCGTCTCGTCGAGACAAGCATTTCGATAGGTGGTACACCCCGTGACGATGCCCGAGCAGAGAAAAAACCTAGAGAGAAGTTGCTGATCCGTGAAGAAAGTTGCAGAAAATTCAGCTGCGACACGCCTCACTCCGATGACCAAATCATGACGCTCGTGTACCCGATCGACATGAAAATAATTGCATTATGTGCATAAGTCTGAGCCTATCTTTGGTGTGAACTTCACGTACGATGAATGGTTGGATTTCACACACGGAGGCATCAAAGCTACTGTAAATTTCGACCTCTGGATGTCAAGATTCCGGCCAAAAACTCAAGACAATGAAACTTTCATCCGGACACGAAATTGAGCTGAGTTTGTTGCAATGTGATCATGATGGCATGCTCAATGCGATTCAGCTAAGAAATAGAAGAAAAACATCAAGGAACGAGCGCACTATCGATCCGATGTTCTCAAGATTCATCCGAAATTCAAGTCTCATGATCATGACTTAAAAACATGATTCATGGCTTGAAGTTGGTATCAAATCAATCGCTATGCCGATCTCTACAATAAAAAAACTATCTTTCGATCAAATGGGCATCAGAGCAACCCCGAATCAGCCTAAGAAGATCACTCAAGTTCTCGGGCAGCAGTAGGGACTGTTCCGAAATTCCACACATTGTTAGGCAAGGGAAAAACATTCTTTTTGCACCCACTTTTAGAATTTCTTTTAATTCAATTAAATTGTAATTATGTTCAATTTTAGGTAGTTTTTGGACATCCACCCATGTTTGGGCCCAATTCTATATAAACATGCAAAGCCTAATTGTAAAGAGACCCTCGGGTTCAACTTCGATTCATTCAATAAATATTCAAATTCTTGGTTGAGTTGGTTGTACATCTTGGAGAGAGAGAGGAGAGAGAAGAAAAGGGCCAGTACCCCTCGATAAGATAACTCTCTCTCCTCTTTTCCTCTCCTCTTTTCTCTCCCCTCTTTCTCTCTCATCTTTTCTTCTCCTCTTTTCTCTCCCCTCTTTCTCTCTCCTCTTTTCCTCTCCTCTTTCATCATCTCTATCTTTCTTTCTCTCTTCTCTTTTCATCTTTATCTCTTTCTCTCTCTTCCTCCTCTAGTCTATCATGTCTTTCTTCCCCCGCTTCTCTTTCTCCATTCATGCGTGGCAGACTTATTTCTTGGTGTGATCGCCGTCCTGCTCTTGAGACACGAACAGTGAGCCAGGCCTTAGCCCGAGTGGCGCAAGCCTAGCACCGCCTGGGTTCTCTTTCTTTCTTCTTTTCTGTCCCAACCGACGCAAGTCTAGCGCCGCCTTGGTTCTCTTTCTTTCTTGTCTTTTGTCCCAGCTGACGCAAGTCTAGGGCCACCTGGATTCTCTTTCTTTCTTCTCGCCTCCTGGGTTCTCTTTCTTTCTTTCTTCCTTCTTTTCTATCCCAGCTGGCGAAAGCATAGCGCTACCTGGGTTCCCTCTCTCTCTTCTCCTCTGTCCCAGCCGGTGCAAGTCTAGCCCCGCCTGGGTTCTCTTGCTTTTTTCTCTTGTCCCAGCAGACGCAAGTCTAGCGCCGCCTGGGTTCTCTTTCTTTCTTCTCTTTTGTCCTAGCCGATGCAAGCCTATTACTGCCTGGGTTCTCTTTCTTTCTTCTCTTATGTCCCAGCCGGCGTAAGCCTGCACCGGTTGGGTTTTCTTTCTTTCTTCTTTTTTGTCCAAGTCGACGCAAGCCTAGTGTCACCTGGGTTCTCTTTCTTTCCGCTCTTCTGTCACAGCCGGCGCAAGCCTAGTACCGTCTGAGTTCTCTTTCTTTCTTCTTTTCTGTCGTAGTCGGCGCAAGCCTAGCGCCGCCTGGTTTCTCCCTCTTCTTTCTTTATTTCACAGTCGACGGAAGTCATCGCCGTCTGTGTCCTCCTACTCCTCTCCTTCTCTTCTCTCGCTTCTTCTTCTCTCATGGTTTCCTATCCTACTCTATTTCTTCTTCTCTTTTATCTTCTTCTCTTCTCTCTCCTTATCTATCTCTCTTCTTTCTTTTACTATCTCGTTTGATCAAGAAGGGTTGAGACTGGCTTTCAATGATAGTCCCATCGTTTAGCTGCAATGTTGTTGTGTCAGTCATAGTTATTGTGCCTGCTTTATTGTCACGGCAGACAAATCATTGTGTCTAACTAGTTGATATTGGTACAGTCGTTTAGTAGTAACTCTATTGAGCCTGTCTGAGATATCGAGCCTGTTTTACTACTACGACAGGTAAATTACCTACTAGTCATGTCATTGTGTCGGTCTCACTATTTGATCGAGTTCTTCTCGCCACAATCTTCATCCTCTCATTCTTCTCATCTTTTGAATGTGCACACCTATGTACATTCACCCGAAGGCAAGGTGTGGTCCCTTGACTCACTAGTCTTGTAACATTTGTCATATGTGTGTGATTGCAGAAATAGGAGAATACAAGCCAAGGGAGGCAATTCCAAACCAGTTTTATGACTGAGGGACTTTCTTCTTGATCTAATAGGGCGCCCACAAGAGCCAGCCCGAGTAAGTCCCGAACCCACTTTAAATTCCTCTCTCATCGGTTGGTCCACCTACCCTTATTTTTTAGTAAGGTTCCAGAGAACAATCTCAAGTCCCGGGTTCTCCTGAAACCCGAGACGCGTGCCGCTCGATCATCCAGATCCGGAGGGCGAGATCGAGGCACTTAACTAGCATTGTGTGCTTACCCTTGAGTTTTCTTTGGTATTTGAATCCTATAAACCTTGATTGAACACTGCCATCTAGAAGTGGTAGTTCACATGGCCAAGGCTCACTACAAATCTCAGCAACGTTCATGAAGGCATATATCCAACAATTTGATTTTATAATTGAGACTAGCAAGTAATTATTTCCGTTGTAATAGTTAATAAAGTTATCCAGGGACCTTTATGATATTAAACATTGAAAGTTATTAATGATTTCAAAATTACTCAAAGAAACCAAGTTGGAGTCAACAAGTTTACACGTGATTCCCACAAAGAATATTGATGCCTGATGCAAGAGCATAGGGCAATTCATGATCGCATAATAAATTCTCACTTTGAAAGGAAAGTATAGATTGTATACTTGGTTAATATGGAATGCATATATTGTAATCTGTATATTTAGGAAGGGTAGATATAATACCTTGTATTTATGATCAGTCTGGGTATAGTATAGGAAACTGTGATTTATTTTTATATTTTATTACATGTAGTTTGTCTATAAAAGACAAGTCCGTATATTCATATGATTAATGGACACTGCGTCTCTTCAGAGAAATTCAAGACTCTTCACCCTCACAAGAAAACATTAAAAGTCACCCCTCTTCCTTTTTTACTAATATAAGCTCAGGATGTCCAGAGCTCTCACGTCAACTATCTAACATTCAAAACTGAGACACCTGGACAATTCAAATTTCCTTACTAATTAAAATCATGATAAAGAACACAAAAGTTTCGGGCAATTATAAATTGGTGGTTCCACTTTCACAAGACAATCACTTCATTGCTTCTTATCACCAACTCCAGCAGTCATGCATTCAAAAATCATCATAAGCGAGTAAAAATATGGAAGTTCTCCGAAAGTAAAAAAAGCATAACCAAATAAAACATTTAGGGAAAATATCTCCTTATCCCCTATTTTTAGGTTTCATTTCTTGATAAACCTAAGGTTTCAAAAGATATCTTCTAACCCCCTGGCTACTTTAAACCTATTTTTAAATCTAAACAAATGTGAGAAAGACATGCTCTTTCTAAACCGAATCCTTTCTCTCTCTTTACTTATATACCCCAAACTTCTCTCTTTCTCTCTCTTCCTGCATCTCTCAGGCTCTCTTCTCCAGTGTTTTTTCAAACACCTCTATCTCCTCCCAGTAATCTCTCACCTCCATGAAGCCCTTCTCTCTCTCTAGAAGTTTGGGATTATGGCTTTTAGAAAAGGTATGTCTTTTTAGATTTATTTGGCCTAAAAAACCAGGTTTAAATTAGCTCAAGGGGTTAGAAGAAATAAAATCTACAATTTTTATGCTCCAAGATATCTTTTAAAACCTTGGGTCTATTCTGAAATGAAACCTAAAAATAGAAGTTATGGAGATATTTTTCCAAACATTTGTTGCTATAAAGATTAGATAATACAAATAATCTCACCAATTTAGTCTCTTGAAAGCACAGTTCAATAAAGTGAAAAACCAATTAACAGACTCCATTGACCCACTAACAGACTCGACAAACTTTTTGGACATCTTACTCTAACAACAACTATACCATCATGTAAAGGGCTCGTTTGAATCCTGGGTCAAAACGTGGTTTTGTATAACCATGTTATCCCGTAAAAAAACATGTTGGGTATTTTTGTAGTTACGTAACCATGTTTTGAGTACCCACAAAATCACGCCAAAATGCGGGTTGGCAAAGTCATGAGAAAAATGGTGTCACGCAAAACATGGTTTTGTTTATGTGCCTAGTTCTTTCGTGTATGGCCATCTAGAGAGCGATAAACTTTATGCACGGACAATTTGGGAAGAGTTTGTGGGAGACACGGGCATACTCCAAGTGAGAAACAACTCATTTTTTTTTAAGAGAGAGAAAACCTGCACACTTCTTTATTTATAAGAGACAATGGTAGGAGAATCACACACATGTATGCTCATTTTGACTTTTGAGTGAGGGATTCATGACCTTCCTAGAGAAAGAAAATTTGCATAGACGATTATGGAAGAGCCATAAATTTCTTTTAGCTAATGGGGGAGAGAGAGATGGTAAAATTTTTAGTGACATAATTATTAGAAAAGTTTTAGTTAGAGAAGCTATCTCAAAATTTCAAGTTTTAGAGAGAAAGTATATTAAAATTTTAGATATTAGACACATGAGTTTACTTTCAAGTTTATACAAAATTATCTTAAAAGTGTTGGCAGATAGATTGAAGATAGTCCTGAATTTTGTTGTCTCATGAACTCAATCAACTTTCATTAGTGGGAGAATGATTATGGATGGGGTATTGGTCACACAAGAGTGCATTCATACAGGAACTGAGTGGTGACCCAAGTATTCTTTTTAAGCTAGATATGGAGAAGGCTTATGATCATATTGAGTGGGGTATTCTTGATGAAATTTTATATCAGATAGGTTTTTATTGTGCGGTGGAGAAAATGGATATTTGGATGTCTTTCTTCAACACATTTTTCTATACTAGTTAATGGTAGTTCCAAATGATTCTTCAAAGCATCACGAGGTATTAGACAAGGTGATCATCTATCCCCTTTTATTTTCACTCTTGTAGGGGAGGCCTTTAGTCTTATGATTCATAAAATGGTGCAAAATCATGGATTCAGTGGTTTTCTTGCAAGCTTTGCGGGACCTGTTATTTCCCATTTTCAGTATGTTGATGACACTATTCTCTTTTGTGAGGCTTCTTTAGTTCAAGTATTGACTATTTGATGATTTTTTAGGTGTTGTGAATTGGTTTTGGGTCTAAAAGTTAATTTTGCAAAAACATCAGCTATTGGAGTTTCATGTCCTGATTTTTTGGTCAATGTGCTTGCTAAGGTTATGAATTGTAAAGTAGAGAAATTCCCTACTAATTATTTGGGAATGCCGCTTTCAGATGCTAGGTTGCCGAAGGAGGTTTGGGATCCAATGGTGAAGGGGCGCAATGATAAGCTTGATACATGGAAAGCCAATAATCTTTCCATTGGGGGTAGAATTACCTTGATTAAGTCCTATTTGACAAATCTCCCAATATCAAATGTCCATACTTCAGATGCCCGGAAATACTATTAAATAGTTGGAGAGGTTGATGAGAAACTTTTTGTGGGGGTCAGATAAGGAAGTCAAGTAATATCACTCGATAGGATGGGAGAGAGTATGTACACCAAAGAGAGAAGGGGGTTTTTCGCAAGTTAAAGTTTGTTAATCAATCTTTACTTGCCAAACGGTGGTGGTGCATTATGTAGAATGAGAAGTAGCTTTGAAAATATGTTTTATTGGCTAAATGTGGTGTTGATCCCATTACCCTTACTATTGCCGGGGGCCAGGGAGGAGTGCAACTTTCTTACATATGGATGTCTATCATGTCCATGAGAAGGCTTGTTGTTAGTCTTTCTAGATGGACTGTGGGTTTAGGGGATAGCGTGCTATTTTGGCATTCAAAATTATTGACGGATATACCTCTTAAACTTCTTTTTCCAGACTTGTTCATAAGGGTTTCTCAGCCTTTGGCAAAGGTTAATGAGATTGGTATAACTGGTGGTTCATCTATTGTTTGGCATTTATGCTGTATTTATAACAGGCTTCCTAGTTATGCAGCTAAACAATACATTGAATTGTTGAAGCTTTTGGAACAAGTGTATATTTCGTCTCAGGGAATTGATGAAGTGGTTTGGGATTAGAATCTAATGGAATTTTTTCGGTTAAATCCAGTTATAATATTATGTTCCATGATCGAGATAGAAGGAATCTCCCAATTCTAAAAGTTGTCTGGAAGTGGAGGATACCGCATAAATTACAAGCGTTTGTCGATTTGGGCTCAAGGGAAGGTGTTAACTGTTGATAATCTCGGAAAAAAGGGTAAAATTATTGTCAATGTTTGTCTCTTTTACAAAAATGATGAGGAAAATGGTGATCATATTTTTCTTCACTGCCCCGATGTGTGTGGTTTATGGTGTTGGGCAATGCAAAAAGTAGGCACATTGTTTGTTATACCTGGTTCATTCTCAAGTTTTGTGTAGGCATATTGTTTGTTATACCTGGTTCATTCTCAAGTTTTGTGTCCCAGATGAAATTGTGTGGTGTCCCGAAAATTGGCTCTTTGTTGTGGGACGTATTTCGTGCGGCTATCATTTGGGAACTTTGGCTTGAAAGGAATAGAAGAACCTTTGAGGGGGTGGTTGTGGAAGTGGAAGAGTTGAAAAATAATATTTTATTTAGAGTTTGGAGTTGGCTTGGTATCACTAAGGAGGGGTGGGGAGTTTCTAGAGTGGACATCTATCACAATTTTGCGCACTTGGTTCATTCACAGTTTATTAAAGTTCGACCAAAGAATGTTTAGGTAAGGCCATCTAGGGGAAGTTTTATACTCAACTTTGATGGATCATCATACGGAAATCCTGGGAGGGCAAGAGTGGGGGGTATGTATCACGATGATAGGGAAATTGTGGTCTTTTGTTATGCCGCCCCTGGTAAGTTATTGCTAATCATGTTGAATTGATTGTTTTACTTCAAGGGCTAATCATCATATGGAAGGATAAGAATTTGAGGAGTTCCTTGGTATTAGAAGAAAATTCATCCAATATTATCAACTGGTGTCGTAGAACTGCCAGAATTCCTTGGTGCCTAAGGTCTCTATGGTTGCAAGTGATGGATCTATATTCGACTGGCATTGTGACTTTTAGTTTTGTCTACAAAGAGGCCAATACTGTTGCCGATGATCATATGAGGAAAGGAGTTCTTCTAGATTCATTAGTTATTTCTCAGCTCCTCTTTTAATTGTATATTGGCTGTGTAACGCGTCTTTGATTTAATAATATTTAGTACTCTTGTGTATTAAAAATATATATATATATATATTATCTTAAATGTTTAGTTGTAAAAACTATATAAAATTTTAGAGAGAGAGAGACTCTAAAAAAATTTAGAGAGAGAAACTATCTTAAATTTTAAGTTTTAGAGAGAGAGTATCTTAAAATTTTAGAAAAAAAAAATACCTAACTTTTTAGAGAGAGAAACCATCTCAAAATTTGTAAAAGAAAATTATCTAAAATTTTAAACTTTAGAGAGATAGAGTATCTCAAAATTTTAGAGAGAAATTATATCAAATTTTAGAGAGAGAAACTATCCAAATTTTTTTAAAGAGAATCTGTCTTACAATATCTCAAGAGAGAAGCTATCTCAAATTTTAAGTTTCAGAGAGACAAACAACCTGAATCTTTTTATAGAGTGAAACTATATCAAATTTTATTGCGAGAAATTACGTAAAAAATTTTCTATATCAAATTTAAAGTTTTAGATAGTTTTTGCCTCTAAAGATGTTGAGATATTTTCTCTCTCTAAAAATATATTGGTATTGTCTCTCTAAAATTTGGTATAGTTTATCTCTCTAAAATTTTGGTAAAATTTTTTACAATGGAAAAAAAATTTATATGTATTTGTTGCATACCAAATATGTGTAACATAATTTTCACATGAAAATATTTGGCATAAAAATATTTTCATACCTACCAAATGTATCCTAGATAGTATAAACCCAGGTTATGCAAATAGATGACCCAAACAAGGGATTTGCATAACCTAGGTATTATCTACAAGCTATCCAAACAGCCATTTCTCAATAACTAGGCTTTGACATAGCCANGTTTGCATAACCATGTTATGATCCAAAAAATGGTTTTGTTTACCATAGAATCCATACGAGCCCTTAGATGAACAACGTTGTCAATTTGCAAATAGAATTGTAAAACGTTTATGGCACTTTAACGAGCTTCTTTAAGTATGTTGTGTCAAAATTTTCAAAATCTTATGGTTTCCCAATTAGATCCCATAGGGAAAACCATAGAGGAATTTGGAATTGAATGAGAAAGTCCTATAACAAAGAAATACAATAATCACTTTAAGAAACACAAAAACTGGGGTTTTTTATTTGAGTCGTTTGGGATGTTTGTATATATTTTACAATAGCAAGTAATAACAATTCTCTCACCATAGATTTTGCAATGCACAAGAACCTCAAAGCTAAATAATATCTTCACAACACAATTAATTAAAACCAAAAAAACTGATTCTCAAAATAGTCAAGCAAGTTCTTGACATGTCATTTCCACGGGTAACATGGGAAATATAGCTTTTGATTCATAAGGTACTCCCCACTAGATTCTCAAAAAAGCCAATACTTGATATAATTTTGTTACAGCCACAAGAGCAGAAAAATAAAAATTGCCACAGACGTAGTGCTCAGAAAGTGAAACTCAACTTCCAATAGAAGCTTACTTTGACCTCATACAGGGATGTAAAGAGAAATTTATTTCAATGTGACCACATTTTTTATAATATTCGCAACAATAGAGGTCTTTTTGGGTTTCATAGGGTATAGCATGTACATCATTCACAGTTCAGTACCCATATACATTTTTGTAACCCTCCATCCTCTAATGCTCAATGCACCCTATTCTGCAGTAGTGATTAGCTAACATGCTAAAGATCATATATGGTGAATATCCATGACCACCATTGTCAGCAACAAAGAGATTTGTTTTGAGCAATCCTAATCCTAACACTCTTCACATTCATCATGAGCTCAGACAAGCTTGACCAACTCGTTCATGTATGTCATTCAATCCTCTTCATCCCAAGGATTACCAAATTGATCCCCTGCTGCTTTATCTGATAACAACAATCCATTTTGGCCCATGGTTCAAATGAGGTCCCCTGTTCTTTACCACAACAATCCGTTTATGGCTACTTTGCAGTCGTCTTATATTGATGTTCTTCAAATTGGATGCGTAAAACGGGTGTTTGGGTGGAGCGCTCATTCGTATTTTTTAATGATGATCGGTGATGGTGATAAAAAGCTCGGGTTGTCTGAGATGAAGATGGCTCGATGCGTGAAAGCATTCAAGTGATGATGGGCATGAGGTTCAAGGGTGGTAAATGAGTCGCCAGGGATGATGGGTGATCATGTCTGAGTAGCATGGTTCGGGGTCATGGGCAGGCTATGGGCTCGACCGTGTGCACAAGTGATGTGAAGGGAGTATTAGAAGAGGGAGAAAGAGATGAAAGCTAGAGGGGAGAAGATGTGTGCCACGGGCTTTTGAAATATGAGCGAGATAAAGTTGAGGAAGTGTGTTAATGCCCATGGCTAGGCCATGGGCTTTGAGATGAGAGGTGAGAGCACAAAAGAGTGTGTTTGTGTGCCCATGGCTAAGCCATGGGCTTTAAAATGGTGCAAGTATGAAAGATTGTGTATGTGCCCATGGGTAAGCCATGGGCTGGATGTGGTGCGATGAAACAAAGGGGAAGTGAGAGAGTATAAGATAAGGAAAAGAGAAGAGTGTACTCATGGCTAAGCCATGGGCACGATGAAGAGAGAGAAAGCTCCAGACAAGAGAAAGAAAAAGTGTTCCCACGGCTTAGACATGGCACGATGAAGAGGGAGAACGAGTTTGAGACGAGATAGAGAAAGAGTGCAACCATGGCTTGGTCGTGTGCTGCACGATGTAGATTAGGAGAGAGAGTGAGTTGAGAGGGAGAAAGAGTGTGCCCCGGCTTAGCAGTGGGCATGATGTAGAATAGGAGAGAGAAAGCAAGATGAAGGAAAGAGTGTGCCCACGGCTAAGCCGTGGGCACGATAAAGGGGGATGAGAGAAAGATAGAGTGTGCCCATAGCCATGGGCACAATGAAGACATGAGAGAGGGAAAGTGAGATGAGAGGGGAGAGAAAGCATCAAGCCAGCGGCTAGGCCGCCTGGCCCAAGCGTGAGAGAGAGGGACATGAGAGGGTAAGGGAGAGAGAAAATGGGGGATGCGTCCCCCCTCTCTTGGGCATAATGGGCTGGGCCAAAGGCCATTTTACAGCTTGAGCCCGGCCATTTTTTACTAGGCCGGGCTCACTCTTTGCAACGGGCTCAATCCCCTGCAGTTTCGAGGCCGTTTGAGTGGTTTTGGACCATTATGCCCCTAGGCATTTTTACCCCTTAGTCTTGAGAGAAGGGCATGGAGTTTTGTCTTCCATCTTCTTAAAAGGACATTTTTCTTATAGTGGGCTTTCTTGGAATTGTTCATTTGTAGGGACTTATCGGATAATTATCCCGTTTTGGCCTTTTCACTCAAGTATAAAATGGGCAGAGGGGCCTCGCGTTTCACCATTTTTCAAATTTTTTCACTTTTTAGAGAGAGTGTGGTGAAAGCTCCTTAGAGAGGGAAAATAAGAGCTTGGAGTAGCTTGGGGTTTTGAAGAGCCTGGAGCATTCGGGTCTGATGGCAAGTTCGTATTCTTTATGCATGCTTTTGATCATGATCTTGCATGCTCTTCCATATTTTCATATTCTTTGAGTAGAAAGGGGACTCTTCTAGAGCGCATCCTGGATGGGCATGACCCTCTAGTATAGCCACCTCTGAATCCTCCGAGGTGTCTTGGACTAGCCAAGCACCGTTTTTATGGGAGATGCTGCCGAAAGTTTTCAAAAATGGGTGCCCCTCTTTTTCTTCATAAAGTCCATAGTGTAATGAACTCTCTTGTGCTTTCACAAGTGATGTCCCTGATGTAAACAATCTTCCAAAACCTTGAAAGATTGGGACTAGCACTTATACTGGGGTTGTGCTTGCGAGGGGACAGTATCTCAAGGGTCTCACCCCTGCCCAGGAACTAAAGTGGCCACTGAGTATCACTTATGTTGGTGATAATGTCAGTTTTCAACTTCGTTAGTCTAAGGAGGGGGTGCCAGTGGATGAGGGAGACGGAATGTCTATGTTCCACTTTCTTCATCAGGATTATAGTTCGAGCTTAGACCTCCCCACTCTTGGAAAGACGATAATGAAGAATGAGAACTTGGTGTGGTTTCCTCACCGCCTTCGATTCGGGGGCGAGCATCAGTATTTGAGGGGCTATTGCTCTTGGACTCTAGATATCTTGAGTCACCATGAAGAGCGCCTGAATAAGTGTTCTTTACTCATAGCTTGTCGATGCTCGGCAGGCTATTATGACCGCTGCCCAAATACCATGAGAGACTTATTAGAAACCTGGAGTTACGTGAGCAACTCTTGAAGTTTGAGAAGCTGGGTTCTCTCTTTTGGATCTTCACTTCACAGGTGGTTTACCCATGCTAGGGGACATTTATGACGAGTTCATACCGAGCAATGGGGTGGTTTTTGGGGATCACCTTATAGATGGCAAGTAACCACCTCCTGGGTTTCGTGAGCTTTTGGAGGTCCATCAACTTCTGAGCTCAGAGGAGGAAGATGGGCATGTAAGCTTTTTGAAGTGGCAATCTTACTTCTTTGGGACCCGGAGAGACAAAGGGGAGCCGGACCATAGCGTCATCGGCGGGAAGTCTCTTCCTGATGAGGCCGTTGAAGGGAAGGGAAAGGAGTCCGTGGAATATGGACTTCCACCTGGAAGACTCGAGAAAGACCAGGTAAATTTGGCAGCGTATTTGGCTTTATTGCTTTGCAAATTTGCCCTCTCTAGGTCGAGAGGCAATTACATTGGGGCTGAATGCTTGTACATGGCCCGTGAGATGGCTAATGGGCACGAGTATGCTTTATTTACCACGGCTTGGGGGCAATTGCTCTGGTAAGGCCGCGAAACCTACATAGGAGTGTGGGCCATCAGGAGAAGAGGCTCTCCCTAGTCAGTTTAGGACCGCATTTCCGATGCATTATGTTTATGGCTGGCCGCCGGCATATTTTCCTGAGACTTATCAGGTGAATATGCAGTTGTTGGGGTTTTCATGCCTCCAACTCATACGGATCGCAGGGAAGAAAGCCTTCTTTCGCAGCACCCCGAGTGATGCACGAAGCCTCCTCGGTGGAGACTCCTTCTTCATGCATGCTATCTCCTTTCCCATTGGTGGCCCTACTTATCGGGCCTTTTCATATGCTTTGGGTGAGATCCTTGATGAGGCCACTACTGAGGCACGGGAGTTGATGTATCTTCAGAGCATAAAGGAGTGTATCATGCCATTTCGCACCTCCAGTGACAAGAAGCTTGAATCTTATTACCCCCATCAGTTTGCTTGCCAAGACAACCTTGATCAAGGGTGTTCATATCCCATTCTTTTTGAAAAGCAGTACGGGAATGTAGGATCTTCAAAAGACAAGGAAGCGCTTGGTGTAAGGCATGAGGCATGGACAGGGAAGCATATGAAAACTGCTTGGGCTACTTGCCTTGATCTTTCTGGGGTGAGCAAATTCGTGGTTCCTCAATATGGCCGCATGGGTCGCGCTACTGAAGCATATTGGAGGTGGTGGAACACTACCAACCATTCTTACTGGCGAGCGGATCATACTTGGAAAGACAAGAATTGTGTCATGAAGTGGGAGAGGAAACATGAGCATAACTTTACCCCACCCACTTTCTCTAAGATCTTTGAGTTCTTTGAGTTGGACTACCCCAAGGGCTGGAAGACAATTGGAGTTCCCAGGTTGATGGCCACTGATGGGCAGTCACGCGAGTTCCTTTCTCTTCAAGGTAAGACCAGTCTTTGTTTGATGGTCTTCGTTCACTTCTTAGATGTAAGGAGGGGCATGTTGTGCATGGGGCTAAAGGACGGCCCACACAGGACCTGAATACCTTGATAATACCTTGATTGGTAGTGGTGCATACTCTGCTCCAGCTGCCATATGCCCTTATGACTGTCATGATGGGGCAGCAATGACAGAGAAAGGAAAGAAAAAGAGTAAGGAAGCTCCAAAAGATATTGAAGCTAAGGAGGTTTTGAGACCTACACTTCGGAAGAGTGCTCAGTAGAAGAAGCATGCTCTCATATATCATTTGCCTTGAGCAAACCTCAATTTTTGCCCCCAATGCTCTTGAAGTGTGCAAGCGTGTGGCTTGCACAGTTTCTCCTAATCCACCAACATCACTAGTGGTAGCTCCTGCCATCGAGCTGGTCATGGCTTTATTGACTCCTCCTCGACAGGTCACTTTCAGTATGAGTTGTCGTCCAAGGGAGGGAAGCCACGCTCTTAGGGTGGAGACAGTTCATGTGGTGACGGAAATTGATGATGTCGTCCATGATGCCCCGAGTGGAGACATGCTTACTTCTTTGGAAGTTGATGACATACCAATGCCTTCTCCACCCTATTTATTACCCGGATCAGTGAATTTAGGGGGCCCAAGTGTTGAGGAGATATCGGGCAGGATGATGATGTCTTCTCAGAGGACACTAGTGCTGCCGAAGTGTTAGCTTCCATGGCCTCGGATGTTGAGTCATGACCCAAGCCAGACATGGCTAGGGATGCGAGCCTCGCTCTGGTTCCTTCACAGTCAGGGACTACCGCATTGGCCATTTCTTCGACCACGGTTATTTCTACCCTGGGTCCTTCATCATCTAACCCCCCATTAGATGAGAGATCTACCATGGAGGTTAGTTTGCTTTGAGCCGGCCTTCAGAAATTGAGAGGGCTCACTTTCGGATCTCAAGACGGCGATTGTCCATCTTCGAGGATGTGCACTTGCCTTGACCAGCTATGATCCTTCCAATCGCTGTTCGTGTGCTAGACAAGTCTCTTCTTATAGAAAGCCTTTTTCTATAGACAGTCTTAGGAAACCCTAAAAAGATCAAAGAAAATGCCAAGGTTAAAAATTCAAACTACAAAAACCCATGAAGTTAAAATGTCTGCTTTATCTTTGATGTTCACCTGCCCCTTGAAGGACAGGGAATGCTAAAGTATCTACTTATTTGTCACTGACTTGTCACTCGAAGGACAATGAGTGCCAAAGAGGGGCAAATGTAGACACCCCATTTTAAATCTGGCAAATTCTATGGTTTTTTTAATCTTTAGGACCATATTATCCTTGTGGACCCAATTTAATTTCTCCAAAACTACCCATAGACTATCTCAATTTGAAGTAGATCTCAAGAGCTTTTCAATGGTCCAAGAATCACCTAAATCGAACATACGGATAAAATGATATAATAAATGACAATTAAGTCGCTGTAAGAACCAACAATCGAGCCGTGGGCTGGGCTGTAACGGACCCAACAGGCCGCAGGCTGATGACACATTCAATACATCTGATGATGCAGTAAATACGTGTTGTTTAATTAAATAAGGCTAAAACTTCAAGATAAATCAAAAAAATTTTAAAAAAACTCCAAACAATTTAGGAAAAATCACTAATTGAATCTTACAAATACCCCCTCTCCCTAAACCCAAAAGGAGAGAGAAAAAAAGATCAAAACAACTTTAGAAATTTCTGAAATTAGGAAAATTACCCAAAAATAGAAAATTCCTAAAACTTTGGGAAAAATCCCCAAAAATCCCAAAAAATTAGAAAAAATATCAAAATTCATATTCAACCTATCATACAATCATGGAGTGCCTGGCTAGTTTCAAGCCTTCATAACAGGCGTAGGAAGTTGGCTTCGAGAACGAGGCCAGATCGACTAACAATTTAACCTCTTGTAGTGATGGAGGAAGTCCTTTCTAAAAGGGTTTTGGAAATGAAGGGTTTTAACAATCAGATCGAAAAACCGCTTTTAAAAGGGATAGGCCTTACAGTTTTGCCACCTGTGGCCCCTTTGGTGATAATTTTCTTTATTATATTTTACCCAAAAATGATGAAAGGATTTCCTTGTGGGATGGTGAGAATTCAAAATTCTCGAAGTTGTCTTTTTACCTTTGGAGCTTTCATCATGTGCTTCGCGGGTCATGAAGAGTTCTCTGGATTCTTGCTGAGCTTCCATCTTGAAGAGGTCCCGATGTTCTTCAAGGATTCGTCGAAGTCACTTCGGTTTTCCATTCATATCACGCTCCCACATCTTTTTGAGTTAGTTATGTAGGGAACCTATAGGGTTTAGGAGGAGTCTTCATCCTCAGAGTCTGCTTGTGCTGTATTGTTGGAACTTGCAAGTACTTGTTTGTACTTGAGTTTTTTGAATCAGAAGCTCCTTATTGAAGTATTTTTTTTTTCTTTTTTTTTTTAATCGTGATGCCCTTTTAGGTTTTCATCACATACTTCTTTTTTTTTTTTATGCTTTTTTAGGTTTTCACCACTCTTTTGAACCCGTTACGGGTAGTATTTTCTGAGATACATCGCATTGATGGGGTTGTTGAGCTCGCACCCCTCCTGATTCTTGATTTTGTAAGAATTGCCTGCGTGCACTTGGGTGACCACCAATGGCCCCTCCCAATTAGGTTTGAACTTGCCTAAAGGGAGTGGGTTTGCAGGAGTGTGAAAGATTTTGTTGAGTACCATGTCCCCTTCCTTGAACTGTCGAGGACCAACTTTACTTTGGTATGCTCTCTCGATTCTACGCTGGTAAACAAGAATATTTTGTGTCGCTCGTAGTCCTCTTTCTTCCAAATTAACGAGGGTAGCTATTCGTGCTTCGATTTTTTATTCCTCATCTGACTCTTTGTTCACTCAGAGAGAGGGTATCTCAACTTCAATGGGTAACACTTCTTCCATACCATACACCAATGAGTACGGAGTCGTGCTAGTAGGAGTCTTCTCAGCTATTCGGTAGGCCCATAGTGCGTCATTTAGCTTTTCGTGCCAATCTTTGCCACCTTTTGTTATTCTGTCAATAATTCTGAGAAGTCCTTTGTTTGTAGCCTCTGCTTGTCAATTTCATGGAGAATTTATGAATTATCCCAAACTTTTTGCATACCATGGAAACCTTTTCATTTTTTAGATTGGATCCATTGTCAGTAATTATTGACTCGGGAACATTGAACCTAAATACAATATTGTTCATAATAAAACGGGCAACATGTTGTCCCTCAATTTTGACAAATGATGCAGTTTCTACCCATTTGGTGAAGTACTTTGTAGCCAAACGATGGTTGTTTGAGGCTTTTGGTGAGATCATCCCGATGATATCAATACCACACATGGCAAAGGGCCATACAGGTGGTATTGAGTTGAGTGTTACAGACGGTGCATTGATGAGGTCTCCATAAAGCTGACATTTGGGACACCTCTTTACGAACTTCCAACATCTTCAGCCATGGTGGTCCAGTAATAGCCTTGGCGCCTGATTTTTTGAGCTAACGTGGCTGTGCCACAATGACCTCCTTCATTGTGTAACTCTGTCAGTACTTGGTCGATTTCTGGCGGATCAAGATACTGTAGAATGATGTCATCGAAGGAATTTTTAAACAGGAGATCACCTCTTACTAAGAATCCCATATAAAACCTTCGAATGGCTTCTTTATCCTTTTTGGTGGCTCCCTTAGGGTATAACCCATCTTTCAGCAAGGGCAGAACATCGTGGAACCATGATTTTGCCTTAACTAGCGCATCTGAAGCCACGAGCGACACTTCCCCATCGTTCTCATTTTCTTGCTGTATTTCTTCTTTGATCCTCAGTGGGTAAGGATCATGTTTGTTCCGATATAGAATGGCAGCATGGTGATTTTTGGAGGAATATCAACCATTGAAGCAAGGGTCACAAGGGCGTCAGCAAACTAATTATTTTCCCTAGTTCCATGCTGAAAGGTGATTTTATTGAAATATGGGATCATCTTTTCCACCTTTTCTTGATAGGGCTTGAGCTTTTATTCTTTCACCTTCCAAATCCCTTGAACTTTGTTTATGACGAGTAAGGAGTCACCAATCACTCGTATTTGTTGGATTTTCATTCCCATGGCTTTCTCAAACCCAGCTATCAAAGCTTCATATTCAGCAACATTATTGGTACATAGGAAATTCAATCTGATGGTTGTTGGCATTAAAATCTTCTCAGGTGAGCATAGTATGACTATTATACCTGACCTGTATTCATTCCATGCACCATCGAAGTAAAGGTCTCAAATTGATTCCTCAATTGTGAAGAGGTTCTCATCAGGGAGATCCATGTTGACGGGACTGTTATCTGGCACTGCGTGTTCAACTAAGTGATCAGCATTGGCTTGTCCTTTGATCGATTTTTGAGTAACATATTCGATCTCGCTCAATAGCATTCTGGAGCCTTTCTAAAATGGTTCTCAATTTGGTGAGATGATCAGGCCTGGTCTTCGACTTGACCAGAATGTCGTCGACATAGTCTTCCATGATGGTGTGCATTAAGTCGTGGAAGATGCTAGTCATTGCCTGCTGATAAGTTGCCCCTGCATTTTTTAGGCCGAAGGGCACGACTTTGTAGCAGTAAGTTCCCTATTACGTTATGAACGAAGTCTTGGTCCAATCTTCTTTTGCCATGAAGATTTGGTTGTATCCTGAGAAGTCGTCCATGAATGACAACATCTCGTGCCCCGCAGTGTTGTCGATCAAGGCATCTATGTTTGGTAATGGAAAATTGTCCTTTAGCCATGCCTTGTTGAGGTCTCTGTAGTCAACACACACTCGGATCCTCTTATCGTTCTTGGGTATGACCACTGTGTTGGCTAACCATTCTAAGTAAACGACGGGGGTAGTGAACTTCGCTTTGAGCAGCTTGTCGATTGCTTCTTTAATTTTGAGCTCAAGGTGGGTCTTCTGACGTCGGCGTTTCTGCCTTATAGGCTTGGACCCTTCATTAAATATTAGGTGATGTTGCACCAATGTGGAATCTACCCCTGGCATATCATCATATGACCAAGCGAAGACATCGCGATATTCCTTAAGAAAGGAAATCATATTTTCCTGCTCATTAGGAAATAGGGAAGTTCCAATCTTGGTTAATCTTAGGTCCTTCTCAGTTCCTAGGTTTATATCGATCGTCTCTTCGATGATATCCGTTGGGTCACCATTGAACCTCTTCTTGAATTGCTCAACAAGGGAAGTGAGTTCCTCAGGTTGAGAGATTTCTTCAGACTCTTGGCTCTCTTGATCTTCATCTTGGTCATCCAATTCATCATCTTGGGTATTGTGCAACGTTATCATGTTATAGTGAGTATTCACTGTTTTTGAAAATTCTTTTTCATTATTATCAGTTTTATCATATTTTAATTTTCAATGGTTTTTGAAATAACATAAGAGGTGTCCCTTATGGGACTCGCGAGAGAAATGTTGAGGATTGGATGCGTAGAGTGGTTAGATGGCCACCCTGCGCCTAACCGTTTTTGGGCACCGGGACTTGAAGGTACCGCTGGTATGCTTCCAGTGAATCTCGAGATGCACAAAAATGCTTAGCTGTGTTAGAGCCGATTGTGCATACCTTCAAATCCAGGTCAACAAAAAGGTCTTCAATTCCCAGTTCTTGTGTGTGCTGAGATGTGAAAAAATAGTTATTCCCCATTGAGGATTCAAGGATCACGTTAGGTCGTTTTGAAGGGCGGGCATCAAGAGGATCGAAGCTTTGAATGCCTCGAGATACAAAGCCTGGATAGCTTGAAGGCTTCATTCGGCTTTACAATAAGGTGAGAGAACACTCGGCTTTGAATGATTCACATATTGCCTCCGTTACGCTTTGCCCTTGACTACCCAAGCCTTGGCCTGGTTGGAAGCCTTGGGAGAAGAGCATGTGCCAAGCTTCGAGGGACCCGAAACCGTATCAATGTTGACATTGGATAGTGTCATCATTGATGCAGAAGTTTGAAAAAATTGAGGAATAGGTTCACCGGCTTCTAAGCGTAAGGTGGCACAATCAGCTTGCTCGAAGGAAGCGAGCGAGATTTCTCTAAGCTCGACTCCTACAGCTAGCTTCCCATTATGTATACTATCAACATATCATCCACATATAGGGAAATGGATACAACATCACTCCCACTGATCTTTTTATATATACAGTAATCTTCTTCATTCGAGGTAAATCCAGCTAGTGATAGGGTTTCTTGAAACTTGATGGACCACTGACGCGATACTTATTTAAGTCCATAGAGGGATTTATTGAGTTTACATACTAAATTTCCTTTTCTTTTTTCC
>NW_006494942.1:934083-1011618 GCF_000471905.2 Amborella trichopoda
AAGATCTGTCAGATTTTCATCGTAAACACATATATCGATATATAACTGCTTACGATGAAAATCTGACAGATCTTTCGATGAAGATCTCTCAAATTTTAGAACATTAAACTAATTAAAAATATTTAAATAAAGTGGTAGAGAAAGTGGGACAGATCGAATTCACATCTGAGGCCAGATTTGCCCGAAAACGAGCAGATCTACTCTCTGATCTGTGGCAGAGCCAGCATGATCCAGAGCATTAAAATATTATTTTTAAGACAAGTTAATAGATAAAAAATAAAAAAAGAATCAAAACAGTAAAAAGAAGAAGAAAGAGAGAGGAAGAAATAGTACCAAACCGGGCTGGATGGCCTGGGATTCCCGAACCTTTGAGGGCTCGCCCGTATCAGAACCGGTCCTCTTTGCCTCTCTGATTCGAATGATGACCAGCAAATCTCAGGTGTAAAGAGTTAGATCTAGGGTTATTGTGGCCTAATTCTAGTTTTGATCTAGAGTTTTTGTGCCCTAGGTCCAGGTTTCCTCAGTCTTGGGGGTTAGGACTTTAGAAGGCTAGGGTTTTTATCTTCTTTAGGGTTTTCAATTTAGAGATTTTTCTAAAGCTGTCAGTCTTTATCAGGGTCTGGAGGAGAATTTCCTTTGTTTTCTAAGGGTTTTGTGTTCTCTAGAGGTTGAATATGAATTCTGAGATTTTCTCTAATTTTTTTGGATTTTTGGGGATTTTTCTTAAATTTTTAGGAATTCTCTAAGATTTTTTCCTATTTTTGTATTTTTGGGTAATTTTCCTAATTTTTGGAATTTCTAAGGTTCTTTTTGTCTCTTTTTCTCTCTTCTTTTGAGTTTAAGGAGAGAGGGTATTTATAAGATTCAATTGGTGATTTTTCCTAAATGTTTTGAAGTTTTTTTGGAATATTTTGGATTTATCTTGAATTTTTAGCCTTATCTAATTAAAGAAAACATGTTTACTGCATCATCAACCTGTGTTTGGCCCATTACAGCTTGTCCCACAGCGTGACAGTTGGGTCCACAGACTCTAAATTGTCATTTGTTATTCATAAGTACGATTTAGGAGATTCTTAAACCATGGGATTTACTTTAAATTGGAATAGGATTTGGGTAGTTTTAGGGTAATTAAATTGGGTTTACTAGGATAATGTGGTCCTAAGGGTTCAGAAAACCAAATAATTTTACAAATTTAAAATGGGGTGTCTACAGTTGCCCTTCTTTGGCACTCCATGTTCTTCGAGGGACAGGTGAGTGGCAAAGAAGTAGACACTTTGGCGTTTCCTGTCCTTCGAGGGGCAGGTGAACATCAAAGATAAAGCAGACATTTTAAATTTCTTTCTGAGGTCACGTTGTCAGGGGGCACACCAACTATCCTTCAAAGTCATTGCGCTCACCGAGCTCACCCACTAGAGCATTTTTCCTCCTAGGGTTTTCGGTGTGAGATGTCGGTGAGCTACAGAACCTTGAAACTAGAGTTGGATTTTCTAGCCATGCCACTTAACATCAGGGGTTTTTGTAGTTTGAATTTTTAACCTTGACATTTTCTTTGATCTCCTTAAGGTTTTTTAAGGTTGTCTATAGGAAAACGCTTTCTATAAGAAGAGACTTGTCTGACCGAATCCAAAGTGAGAGACGAGGCAGCAATGCGGCAATCGCAGCAATTCGATAATCATCATATACGGGTGTCCAAGCTCCTTCATTTTTTTAAGACCTTTTCAGAATTTTTAAAGTAGGAGGAGATTTAAAATAGAACCTAGAGCAAGGACAGGTTATGATTTTAACAAAAAAATTAAAGTTTTTGAAAAACACAAGACGTATAGTGAAAATTTTGAAAAGAGAATGATATTTCATAAAACAAAGTTGGTTAGCAGTTTTAACTCCTACAGCCATAGAGCCCTCTAAGACGTTTAGCGTCATGCAACGATGGACCATACACCCAACACTTTTATGTCAATACGGGGATAGACAGAATCTATCAAACAGGGTAGTTGTGCCCTGAATACATCCGACCTTTTTGCTTCATACGGAGCTAGACGATACTTGCCTCGACTCTTTTACGCCACACGATTTTGACGTTTTTCATCGAGCAAGACGGTTGTGCCTTGGATACACCCGACCTTTCACATCATACGGGGATAGACGATACCTGCCTAGGCTCTTTTACGTCACACAAGTTTGACATTTTTCCATTGAAATATGGTGGTGGTGCCCTGAATATACCTGACCTTTCATATCAAATGGGGATAAAAAATACATGCCTCTGCTCTTTTACGTCGCACGAGTTGTGCCCTGGATACACACAACATTTCACGCCATACGGGGTTGGACGGTCACTATCTTGGCTCTTTTACATTGCACGAGTTTGACTTTTTTCCATTAAACAGGGTGGTTGTGCCCTGCATAGACCCGACCTGTCACGTCATACGGGGCTGGACGGTCCCCATCTCAGCTCATTATGTCGCACAAGTTTGACATTTTTTCATTGAACAGGGTGGTTGTATCCTGGATACACTTGACCTTTCACGTCATATGGGGTTGAACGATCCCTATCTCGGCTCTTTTAGGTCACACGAGTTTGACGTTTTTCCTGTATCGGCTCTTCAACATTGCACGAGTTTGATGTTTTATCCGATCTCCGCTCTTTTACGTCGCACGAGTTTGACATCTATCTTGTCTCGGCTCTTTAATGTCCCACGAGTTTGATGTTTATCATGTCTCAGCTCTTTTATGTCACACGAGTTTGATATTTATCCTGTCTCAGCTCTTTTATGTCGCACGAATTTGACGTTTTTCGAATTGGACTTTGAGATAACGTACCCACACACGGGGATGAGCGTGCCTCATTTCACCTCAGGGGATCCAATCGAGAAAAAAACGCTCACAAACTAGCCATTATCGTCATTGCGAGGTTCACCCATCTCCGATATGTGGTTGTTGGCAATTATATTCATACAATCATGGAGTGCCTGGCTAGTTTCAAGCCTTCATAACAGGCGTAGGAAGTTGGCTTCGAGAATGAGGCCAGATCGACTAACAATTTAACCTCTTGTAGTGATGGAGGAAGTCCTTTCTAAAAGGGTTTTGGAAATGAAGGGTTTTAACAATCAGATCGAAAAACCGCTTTTAAAAGGGATAGGCCTTACAGTTTTGCCACCTGTGGCCCCTTTGGTGATAATTTTCTTTATTATATTTTACCCAAAAATGATGAAAGGATTTCCTTGTGGGATGGTGAGAATTCAAAATTCTCGAAGTTGTATTTTTACCTTTGGAGCTTTCATCATGTGCTTCGCGGGTCATGAAGAGTTCTCTGGATTCTTGCTGAGCTTCCATCTTGAAGAGGTCCCGATGTTCTTCAATGATTCGTCGAAGTCACTTCGGTTTTCCATTCATATCACGCTCCCACATCTTTCTGAGTTAGTTATGTAGGGAACCTATAGGGTTTAGGAGGAGTCTTCATCCTCAGAGTCTGCTTGTGCTGTATTGTTGGAACTTGCAAGTACTTGTTTGTACTTGATTTTTTTGAATCAGAAGCTCCTTATTGAAGATTTTTTTTTTTCTTTTTTTTTTTTAATCGTGATGCCCTTTTAGGTTTTCATCACATACTTTTTTTTTTTTTTATTGCTTTTTTAGGTTTTCACCACTCTTTTGAACCTGTTACGGGTAGTATTTTTTGAGATACATCGCATTGATGGGGTTGTCGAGCTCGCACCCCTCCTGATTCTTGATTTTGTAAGAATTGCCTGCGTGCACTTGGGTGACCACCAATGGCCCCTCCCAATTAGGTTTGAACTTGCCTAAAGGGAGTGGGTTTGCAGGAGTGTGAAAGATTTTGTTGAGTACTATGTCCCCTTCCTTGAACTGTCGAGGACCAACTTTACTTTGGTATGCTCTCTCGATTCTACGCTGGTAAACAAGAATATTTTGTGTTGCTCGTAGTCCTCTTTCTTCCAAATTAACGAGGGTAGCTATTCGTGCTTCGATTTTTTATTCCTCATCTGACTCTTTGTTCACTCAGGGAGAGGGTATCTCAACTTCAATGGGTAACACTTCTTCCATACCATACACCAATGAGTACGGAGTCGTGCTAGTAGGAGTCTTCTCAGCTATTCGGTAGGCCCATAGCGCGTCATTTAGCTTTTCGTGCCAATCTTTGCCACCTTTTGTTATTCTGTCAATAATTCTGAGAAGTCCTTTGTTTGTAGCCTCTGCTTGTCAATTTCATTGAGGGTAGTAAGGTATGGAGAATTTATGAATTATCCCAAACTTTTTGCATACCATGGAAACCTTTTCATTTTTTAGATTGGATCCATTGTCAGTAATTATTGACTCGGGAACATTGAACCTAAATACAATATTGTTCATAATAAAACGGGCAACATGTTGTCCCTCAATTTTGACAAATGATGCAGTTTCTACCCATTTGGTGAAGTACTTTGTAGCCAAACGATGGTTGTTTGAGGCTTTTGGTGAGATCATCCCGATGATATCAATACCACACATGGCAAAGGGCCATACAGGTGGTATTGAGTTGAGTGTTACGGACGGTGCATTGATGAGGTCTCCATAAAGCTGACATTTGGGACACCTCTTTACGAACTTCCAACATCTTCAGCCATGGTGGTCCAGTAATAGCCTTGGCGCCTGATTTTTTGAGCTAACGTGGCTGTGCCACAATGACCTCCTTCATTGTGTAACTCTGTCAGTACTTGGTCGATTTCTGGCTGATCAAGATACTGTAGAATGATGTCATCGAAGGAATTTTTAAACAGGAGATCACCTCTTACTAAGAATCCCATATAAAAACTTCGAATGGCTTCTTTATCCTTTTTGGTGGCTCCCTTAGGGTATAACCCATCTTTCAGCAAGGGCAGAACATCGTGGAACCATGATTTTGCCTTAACTAGCGCATCTGAAGCCACGAGCGACACTTCCCCATCTTTCTCATTTTCTTGCTGTATTTCTTCTTTGATCCTCAGTGGGTAAGGATCATGTTTGTTCCGATATAGAATGGCAGCATGGTGATTTTTGGAGGAATATCAACCATTGAAGCAAGGGTCACAAGGGCGTCAGCAAACTAATTATTTTCCCTAGTTCCATGCTGAAAGGTGATTTTATTGAAATATGGGATCATCTTTTCCTCCTTTTCTTGATAGGGCTTGAGCTTTTATTCTTTCACCTTCCAAATCCCTTGAACTTTGTTTATGACGAGTAAGGAGTCACCAATCACTCGTATTTGTTGGATTTTCATTCTCATGGCTTTCTCGAACCCAGCTATCAAAGCTTCATATTCAGCAACATTATTGGTACATAGGAAATTCAATCTGATGGTTGTTGGCATTAAAATCTTCTCAGGTGAGCATAGTATGACTATTATACCTGACCTGTATTCATTCCATGCACCATCGAAGTAAAGGTCTCAAATTGATTCCTCAATTGTGAAGAGGTTCTCATCAGGGAGATCCATGTTGACGGGACTGTTATCTGGCACTGCGTATTCAACTAAGTGATCAGCATTGGCTTGTCCTTTGATCGATTTTTGAGTAACATATTCGATCTCGCTCAATAGCATTTTGGAGCCTTTCTAAAATGGTTCTCAAGTTGGTGAGATGATCAAGCCTGGTCTTCGACTTGACCAGAATGTCGTCGACATAGTCTTCCATGATGGTGTGCATTAAGTCGTGGAAGATGCTAGTCATTGCCTGCTGATAAGTTGCCCCTGCATTTTTTAGGCCGAAGGGCACGACTTTGTAGCAGTAAGTTCCCTATTACGTTATGAACGAAGTCTTGGTCCAATCTTCTTTTGCCATGAAGATTTGGTTGTATCCTGAGAAGTCGTCCATGAATGACAACATCTCGTGCCCCGCAGTGTTGTCGATCAAGGCATCTATGTTTGGTAATGGAAAATTGTCCTTTGGCCATGCCTTGTTGAGGTCTCTGTAGTCAACACACACTCGGATCCTCTTATCGTTCTTGGGTATGACCACTATGTTGGCTAACCATTCTAAGTAAACGACGGGGGTAGTGAACTTCGCTTTGAGCAGCTTGTCGATTTCTTCTTTAATTTTGAGCTCAAGGTGGGTCTTCTGACGTCGGCGTTTCTGCCTTATAGGCTTGGACCCTTCATTAAATATTAGGTGATGTTGCACCAATGTGGAATCTACCCCTGGCATATCATCATATGACCAAGCGAAGACATCGCGATATTCCTTAAGAAAGGAAACCATATTTTCCTGCTCATTAGGAAATAGGGAAGTTCCAATCTTGGTTAATCTTAGGTCCTTCTCAGTTCCTAGGTTTATATCGATCGTCTCTTCGATGATATCCGTTGGGTCACCATCGAACCTCTTCTTGAATTGCTCAACAAGGGAAGTGAGTTCCTCAGGTTGAGAGATTTCTTCAGACTCTTGGCTCTCTTGATCTTCATCTTGGTCATCCAATTCATCATCTTGGGTATTGTGCAACGTTATCATGTTATAGTGAGTATTCACTGTTTTTGAAAATTCTTTTTCATTATTATCAGTTTTATCATATTTTAATTTTCAATGGTTTTTGAAATAACATAAGAGGTGTCCCTTATGGGACTCGCGAGAGAAATGTTGGGGATTGGATGCGCAGAGTGGTTAGATGGCCACCCTGCGCCTAACCGTTTTTGGGCACCGGGACTTGAAGGTACCGCTGGTATGCTTCCAGTGAATCTCGAGATGCACAAAAATGCTTAGCTGTGTTAGAGCCGATTGTGCATACCTTCAAATCCAGGTCAACAAAAAGGTCTTCAATTCCCAGTTCTTGTGTGTGCTGAGATGTGAAAAAATAGTTATTCCCCATTGAGGATTCAAGGATCACGTTCGGTCGTTTTGAAGGGCGGGCATCAAGAGGATCGAAGCTTTGAATGCCTCGAGATACAAAGCCTGGATAGCTTGAAGGCTTCATTCGGCTTTACAATAAGGTGAGAGAACACTCGGCTTTGAATGATTCACATATTGCCTCCGTTACGCTTTGCCCTTGACTACCCAAGCCTTGGCCTGGTTGGAAGCCTTGGGAGAAGAGCATGTGCCAAGCTTCGAGGGACCCGAAACCGTATCGATGTTGACATTGGATAGTGTCATCATTGATGCAGAAGTTTGAAAAAATTGAGGAATAAGTTCACCGGCTTCTAAGCGTAAGGTGGCACAATCAGCTTGCTCGAAGGAAGCGAGCGAGATTTCTCTAAGCTCGACTCCTACAGCTAGCTTCCCATTATGTATACTATCAACATATCATCCACATATAGGGAAATGGATACAACATCACTCCCACTGATCTTTTTATATATACAGTAATCTTCTTCATTCGAGGTAAATCCAGCTAGTGATAGGGTTTCTTGAAACTTGATGGACCACTGACGCGATACTTATTTAAGTCCATAGAGGGATTTATTGAGTTTACATACTAAATTTCCTTTTCTTTTTTCTTCAAATCCCTCAGGCTGCTTCATATAAATTTCCTCTTCTAAATCTCCATTTAAAAAAGTAGTCTTTACATCCACTTAATGGAGCTCAAAGTCAAAATGGGTTGTTATAGCTATTAGGATTTTAATGGATGGAAACTTCGCAACAGGAGAGAAAGTTTCTTCATAATCTACCCCCTCCTTTTGGGTGAATCACTTGGCTACTAGCCTAGCTTTCTACTTTTCTATTGAAGAAAATTCATCATTCATAGTTTTTACCCATTATTCTCTCTTAGGGCAGGTTATGACTTCTTGGTAAGATGAAGGTTTATTGTCTGATTCATCCCTAACCTTTTCATAGTGTTCCCCCAGGTATACAAAATTTTCAAGGTACATAGGAGGGCTTGAGACTCGGTCGCTTCTTCTAAGTTCAAGATCTCGATTCTCATCCACGTCACTAGCGACCTCAAAGATATTGGCGTGTTTGTGACTAACTCTCGCTTCAAAGAATCCAACCTCAAAGAAATGGGCATCGAGACTCTCAATAATCGCCCAATTCTAAAGGTTGTATAATTGATAACCTTTACCATTGTTAAGGTAGCCAATAAATATAGTCTTGACAGTTTTGGGATCTAGTTTTGTCCTATTTTGGTGAGGGATTAGAACATGGGTAGAGCATGCCCATACTCTTAGGTGATCGAGAGACGGAGTACTACCAGTAAATATCTCGTGAGGAGTTGCTTTGGTGGGAGTTCGGTTAAGTATATAACATGTCATTAATACTACTTCTCCCCAAAAATTTAGAGAGAGCTTTTTCATGCCCCATCATACTTCGCACTATTTCCACTAAGGTCGTATTCCATCTCTCGGCAACTTCATTTTGTTCCGGTGTGTAGGGCATGGTGTATTGGTTTGGTTTTCTACCTCGGCTTTGTATTCTTTGAATTTTTCTAAGCGAATTTCGTATGTATTAGATATATATGCTCATATTGCGAGTGATCATCAATGAAAATAATGAAATACCTTTTGTGGCATTTGGTAGCCACATTCATAGATTAATATATATCACTACGAATGATTTCTAAAAGGTTAGAAGCTCTTTTTACCCTGGTGGAATTTTTCCTTGTTAACTTTCCTTGCATACACGATTCACACACTTTTGAAAGGTCACTTTATAATTTTGAAGAATTATGTATTTTCTTAACCTTTCCATTTTATTGTAACTTATGTACCCTAGTCACATATGCCATAGGAAAACATCCAAATTATTTGAAGACTAGACATAGTCAAGTTCTACCCTTATTTCAATAGAGTAAAGGGCATTCACAGGTTGATCAATAAGAATTACATCATCGCGGTCTTTCACGACTACATTATCACCATAAAAAGTGGTGATAAAACTGGCATTAGCAATTTTGGGAACCGAAACTAAGCCCTTCCTCATTTCAGGAGCATAAAGTGCTCGCTTTAAAATTAAAATCTTCCTATTCTTCATTTTGAGCGCATTGCCACCAACTCCTAGATCCTCATTCTTTTGGTTTCCTCCCATGTATATGTGTTGCTCGCCCGACCCACCTGACTGAAAGCGCAGAAGCTATCTTTGGTGTTTGTGATATGAGTCGTAGTTCTCAAGTCAAGACACCAAGGCATCCCATTGGAGTTGGCTAGTAATGACTCAAATACCACAAAAGCAATTTCTTTGTTGGTTCCAGTATTTTTATTGAACCGACAAAACTTTGCTATGTGGCCTACCTTTTTGCATACATAACAGGTACTAGTTTCTTTTCTTCCCTTAGGTTCTCTCTCATTATTCTTTTCATCTCCTCTCGTCCTATTCTTGTTCATCTTCTTTCCTTTATTGAATTTAAAGAACGGTTTAGATTTTACCGCATGAACTACCTCTCTTGGAGTTGGTGCTTTGTGTGTAACCCTTCTTTCTTTCTCCTCTGTGAGTAGAATGATGAGCTACTCCAGCTTTGGAACCGTTTGTCGGGTTGAAAGTGAAGTGACGAAAGTCTCCCTTGAATTAGACGGTGAGTTCGTTAAGTGAACCACCAGCATCGGTTCCATTATCACATGCCAATTGCTTCCATCTCTTGAACTAGAGCACAAAAAACGTACACCTTATCTGATACATTTGCCCCCTCATATTTCTTCATGGCCATAGTCTGCCTCATCACAATCGGATCCGCATATTCTTTCTCGAGCCTCTCGTGCATTCCTTTCGTGGTTTTTATTAACTCATACTCAAATGTGTATGAGTCAATCATTGAGAGTAGGAGGATATTCCTAGCACGCTTATCTTTGAGCTTCCAAGAAGCATATTCATTTTTAGTTTGTTGAGATGAATTAGACCTCAGGTGATGGGAGCGATACTCAGTCAGTACACCATCCAAACCTTCCTCATAGAGTACATATATAATCTTGCGCTTCCATAAGGTAAAGTTTGTTCTATCAAACCTCTCGATTTTCAGGATTCAGAGATGAATGTACATGCAACTATTTTTATCTTTGTCCCAAAAATAAATAGCAATTAAGAAAATAAAAATCCTATGGGCAGCAAGAGACCTTGCTTTGATACAAATAAAAGTAGGACTAAGGTGATCTAGTACGGTACGCACTAATTTTAATTTTTCTTTTTCTACACTCACTAGAACACTTACAGTGGTCCTTTACAATTATTTCAACTCAAAAGAAATAAATAAAGTAAATGAAACGAGCATCACTTACTACCACTAATAAAAATCAACTTTATTAAATAAAGAGAAGATGAATACAAGCCTAAAAAATAATGGACTGTATGAATAAAAAATAAGAACATCAGAAGATTACCAAAACCAGTCTTTGAAACACCCCACATGGGTCTCCTCCTCCAATTGCGCGTGGGATCAAAAGATCAATCTTGGATCTTAACTTGAAAAGCTTTGACTCCTTACAATATGAGAGCTTGGGAACCGTAGATCTCAACCTAGTAGGGCGTACCCACCTTCTCTACCTAGGTGGGGTGTGCCACCCCTTACAACCTAAATTAGGAGATAGAGTATTTAGGAGAGAGCAAGAAGATCTAGAGTGGCATGTGCCTCCTAGAGAGAAAGCAGGAAGAGAAAAGAGAGAGGGGATAGGGTTCCATGAAAATAGCAGTCACAAAATCTGATTGTGATCGTGAAGACCTATGAAGTGAGAGATTTGAGCCTTCTATTCCTCAGATTAGCCATAATGATGAAGAGGAATGGCCAGAACCTTATCTCTCAATTCATAAACCCTTATCCCATCAAATAAGTGATATATCAAATATCGTATACATTGTATCATGTCAATAAAACTTTGTATTCATTTTTATCTCTTTATCCAATTATATCTCATCTCTTATATAAAAATATATCTTTTAAACAATTCTTATCTTATCAAATATTATTTTAATTTCAAAAGCGTTGATCAACAAGTTATTATTAAAAAAAATTTGAAGCTCCACAAAAAATGCTTTTCACAAAATTTGGGCGTGCCACTTCAATCCTACAAAATGGGGCGTGCAAGATATGCACCCATAAAAAGTGGCGTGGGGGCTTTGTTCTACAAAAAGTTGATTTTGTTAAAAGTAGGACGTGGCTCCCCCATAGCCCCCACTAAAAGTGACATGCCCCCCACGGTCCACTAAGTGGCGTCCCACTTCAGACCATGTGGTGGCCCCTCACACTCAACACAATGGGTCCATTGGCCCCCATAAGTCCACACAAATGTAGTTTTGAGTACCCATGACCCAACCATTATAAGGGTTCATGATTGGGCTTCCAAAGTCAGCCAATAGTCCTATGATTGCACGTTCTCCCCTAGAGATAAGTTCCAAGGTCACACAGTGCTACTGATGCATCCATAGCTCTATAGTGCATAAGGGTAATCTCTCGCACATGTACATGTATCACCCTTAATGGTGAACTATTTTCTCATTACAACAATTATATGTATATGTCTTGTGATGGATCAATGATGAGATTTTTGGCTTTCGTCTTTAAATATCAACTATCACACACAATGGTCACACAATCCCTTAGGCTTACTCATCTGGATAACCCCAACCTCATCAAGGGATATCCTATCAACCCTCATCGGTGTTTATTCTATGCCCAGGAATCAACGATTTTCTAACTCAACTGGCATAGCACCTAAGGAAAAGGTTTCTATATTTCCCCTACAGCATAGAAGATCTATGCTTCCCTTACCATCCAGCAGTCCAATTTTGATCAAGAGAGTCACTCACCGTTTTATTTTAGATCCGATGTTTCAAAGTATTTTATTTTTATTTTTATAAAATTTTTATAATTAATAAACTTGATACGTGCCATCTTCTCATTGGAGCGCACTTATAAAAAATATTAAAAATAAGTTTTTGATAAAATATAATGACCAAAATACCCCTTAAAATTTTCAAGGGTATTTTGGTCATTTTTTATTGAAAATATTTTTTTTTTATTTTTTGTTAGTGCAAGCTTAATAGAGGATTGGATGTATAAATTTGGTGTCAAAAAAGTTTATAGAAAGAATATTAAAAATAAAAGAGTAGAGACGTGACATTGTGATTGGGGTAATTTTAGCCCTCCATTTAGAATGGACAGTTGGATAAGGGAAAGTTTATAAAGTTTATATTGTAGGGGAAGCATAGAAAGCTTTCCCAGTACATAAAGCCAATCTGAGTTTTGGCAAATAACATTTGCATAGTATGGTCCACACATGACCACATTCCAACTCAATTTAAGTTCCATAAAATTCTTATTACAAACTCTCATAAGGCTTTTAATAGCTACATCAACCCAACATCCTTCTTTAAAATTTTTGTGATTTTTTTTTTTCAAATAGTTTCTCTATCTAAAATTTGATATAGTTTCTCTCTAAAATTTTAAGATATTTTCTCTTTTTAAAACTTAAAATTTGAGCTAGTTTCTCTTCTAAAAATTTTGAGAATTTTCAGGTAGAGATAGTTTCTCCCTCTAAGAATTTTGAGGTAGTTTTTTTCTAAAACTTTCAGGTACTCTCATTCTAAAATTTCATTAGTTTCTCTCTAAAATTTTAAGATACTTCTCTCTTAGACTTTAAATATGAGAGTTTCTCTCTCTAAAAATTTTGAGATAGTTTCTCTCTATAAATTTGATGTAGTTTTCTCTCTATAAATTTTTTACATAGTTTCTCTCACTAATTTGATGTAGTTTCTCAATCTAAAATTTTTAAGACATTTTCTCTCTAAAACTTAAAATTTGAAATAGTTTATTTTTAAAAAAATTTAGAGAAAGTTTCTCGCTAAACTTTCCAGTACTTTCTCTCTGTAAAACTTAAAATTTGATATAGTTTCTTTCTCTAAAAATTTTGAGATGGTCTCTATCTAAAAAATTTGAGATATTTTCTCTCTAAAAATTTTCATGTATTTTGATATTGGTTTCTCTCTCTAAATTTTGATATAGTTTAGAAAAACTATTAAAGATACTTTCTCTCTCTAAAACTTAAGATTTGAGATAGTTTCTCTATCTAAAACTTAAGATTTGAGACAGTTTCTCGATCTAAAATTTGTTAAGTACGTTCTGTTTCTAAAACTTAAATTTTTTAAATATTTTGATGTAGTTTTTCTCTCTAAGGCTTAAAATTTGAGAAAGTTTGTCTTTAAAAATTTTGATCTTGTTCTCACTCTAAAAATTTTGAGATAATTTCTCTCTCTAAAAAATTTTAAGTACTTTCTCTCTCTAAAACTTTAAATTTAATATAACTTATGTCTCTAAGACTTAAAAATTTAGATAGTTTCTCTTTCTAAAAGTTTGGAGAATATTTATGTAAAAGTTTGGACATTTCTCTCTAGAAATATTCAGGTACTTTCTCTCTATAAAACTTAAAATTTGAGATAGCTTCTTCACTCTCTAAGTATTTTCAGGTTCTTTTTTTTTTTACAAAACTTAAAATTTTAGATCTCTTTGCCTAAAAATTTTGAAATTGTTTCTCTCACTAAAACTTAAATTTTGATATGGTTTTTCTCTCTAAAATTTTATAAATAATTTCTCTCTCTAAGACTTAAAATTGAATTTAGTTTTTCTCTCTAAAAAATTTGAGATAGTTTCTCTTTAAAACGTTTTTAGGTACTTCTCTCTAAGTTTTGATATAGTTTCTCTCTCTGAAAGTCTAATATATTTTTCTCAAAAACTAAAAAAATTAAATAGTTTCTCTTTGTAAAAATTTTCAGATAGTTTCTCCCTCTAAAAATTTTTAAGTAGTTCATCTCTCTAAAATTAGATACAATTTATCTTAGGGGTGATAATTGATCTGATCCAGATCCAAAACCCAGATTTTGAACCCTATTTGGATCTGAAATTCGGAGTTGGATCCAAACGTCAAATCCGAATTGATATCCGGATAGAATCTAGGTGGTGGATCCGATCTAGATCCGACCCGAATCCAAATCCGGATCCAACCCAATTTTTTTTAGATAGTAAATTTTTATTATATACATATTTTTTTTTCAATAATATATATAATCCAGATTCAATGTATACTTTTCGATTCCGAATTTGGATCTCAATCTGATGTATAGTATTCGGATCTGCATCTGGTTTCGAATATTTAGGATCTGGTTTGAACCTGGATCCGATGTATATTATTTGGATCCAGATCCGGATCCAGATCCAAATTTGGTCGGATCCAGCCTCGATCTGATCTGTTCCTAGTTTCTCTTTAAATTTTAAGATACACTATCTCGTAAATTTAAAATTTGAGATAGTTTCTCTCTTGTGGGAGTATAGTTTCTCTCTTGTGGGAGTGTTTTGGCGGAATTGGATTTTATAAGATATCTCTATAGTGTTTTGAGGGTAAAGGCATGGATACAAATTTCTTTATTTTGGGGTTGAAATGTTTGAGGAAATATTTTTCTATCCTAAAATTTCATCCCGAACACTAAAAATGTGTGATCTCCATAGAAAACATTTCTATAAATGTATTTTTAGGTATCCTAAGGACTCCTATAAGACTAGTGATTTCTTATCCAGATCATCAATGTGGAATGAAATTGGTCAAGACCAAAATGGTTATAGGATGGTAAGGGTCATAATCCAGTTCCCGCAAAGAAAACCCATTGTTTAGAGTTAAGAACCCCTCAAATTATAAAGGTTAATATTAGAACGAATAGTGATGGGTATATTTATTGAAAAATTATTATTTTTGTTTAAAATTTTACTTTAATAGGCTTAGCAACGCCTAATAGGCGAAAATGAATAGTGATTTTACCTATCCTCATCACTATCCAAACTTCATCGTAGTGATTTTGTCACGGTTGTCTACTAGTGTTTTACATTTCATGTTTTTTCAACAAATCAGAATAATCTGAAATTTGAAGCGTATGTTCTTCAAAAATAGGAGAACATAATAAAAATATAAAAAAATAATTTACAAAATATAAATTTAAAAATACTTTTAAAATTTTATAGGGATATTTTGGTCAATTTATATTTTTCGAATTAATATTTTCATATTTTTATTAGGTGCGTCTCACTAAGATGTATCCACGTTCCAAATTTCAGATCATTCCAATTTGTAGAAAAAAAATGAAAAATGAAACACTACCAGACAACTGTGACCATGCAACGAAGTTTGGATGGTGATGAGAATAGGCGAAATCACTATTCATTTTCACCTATAGGTATTGCTAAGCCTATATATATATATATATATATTCTTTAGAACCCCACCCCATATGTTCTTTAGAACCTCACCCCATAAATCTATATTTTAATTTTAATTTACTTTTATTTATTTCTAAATATTTTTAAAGCTCCAATTTAGATAGATCTAGATCGACGATCCAGCAATACGACACGAATATATGGGTGGACGATCTGCCTCACAAATCTTGGTTTAAAACATTGGTCTTTATCAATCTTTAAGGGAAAGAAAAAAGGTGTGGTTGCTATAAGATTGCAACCTTAAACAATCCAATTAAGGTGCACTTCCAAATTTTATTATAACATATAATTTATGGGTAAAACATTCTTAGGATTATCTGAAAATCTATTTTCATATCTAATTATAAAATTTTAAACTCCAAACATGGTTAAAATCAAGTAGATCTATTAACATATGAAAATCTTGAAAATGGACGGTCTAGATAACGTGCTGCAAGATGTACTATTTTTAGGACTCAAAATCTTTTTTTTTTTTTTCATATTTATATATTTTGATGTCGAGATGATCAATTAGAGGGTTTTTCAACATTAAAACAACCTTTTTTTTTATGAATTTTTAGGTGCATCTTGAATATTTTTTTAATGTTGCAACCTTCTATAAACGTTTTGCAAAGACAAATGATATCAAAAAATGATAACAACCGTTACGTGCCGTGGTGGAAACATGGGAGATACTTTCTAAAAGCCGTAGTGTGTTCTTTGCATGTTTTTCTTATTTTCTTTCTTTATGTTAAAAATTTATATTTAAAGAGTATCATAAATTAGTTCTTTCTTGGGCGTTGAGTGCTTATATCATTAAATGTGTTTTTAAGGACATCAATAACGGCCCGATCTGTATAATGTCATAACTTCATTTTTCTAGAATTTGGTCCGCTTGGAACTGGGACACGAAGTTAGGTCATTTTCTCATTAAATTATTTAATAAAACTGGGAACCAATGGCATCGAGGTCTGGGTAGAGTAGTTGGTTATCACGCTAGTCTCACACACTAGAGGTCCCCGGTTCAAACTCGGGCTCATACAAAATTTATAGTTTTTTTTGAGGTTTATAAAAATATAATTTTGATATATTTATTGAGATTTATAGAAATATAATTTTGATATATTTTTTGAGATTTATAGAAATATAATTTTGATATATTTTTTGAGATTTATAAAAATATAATTTTGATATATTTTTTGAGATTTATAGAAATATAATTTAGATATATTTTTTGAGATTTATAAAAATATAATTTTGATATATTTTTTGAGATTTATAAAAATATAATTTTGATGTAAAATGTTTTAGGATTATCTGTAAAATGTTTTAGGATATTCTCAAAATCCGATTATAAAATTTTTAATTTCACAATTAAATTTAAAAAATGGTTAAAATCAAGTAGATCTATAAACATATTGATATAAAATGTTCTTATGATTATCTCAAAAACTAATTTTATATCTGATTATAAAATTTTAAATTTCAAAAATGGTTAAAATCAAATAGATCTATAAACATATTGATGTTTATCTCAAAATTTATTTTTATATCTTATTATAAAATTTTAAATTTCAAAAATGGTTAAAATCATATAGATCTATAAACATATGAAAATCTTATCTCAAAAATATCCTAAATACCTCCTATTTTTAGTTTTTTTGTCTCAATGAACCAACGACTCAAAATATATCTCTACTACCTTTACCACTTTTAACTATTTTTTTTTTAACTCTAACAAATATAAAAAAAAACACTCATCCTAAATCTTTTTTCTATTTAAGTGATATATTCTTCTAAATTATTCTCTCTCTAACGTTGACCCTCTTTCTTTCTCTAAAAACCCCATCCCCTCTCTCCCGCTCTGTCTCTCTGCACTCAGGCATTTTAAGAGTCCTAATCATTACAAATGAAAACCAATCTGTATTTTCTATCGGAATATGAAGATTGCGTTGACGGAGAAGCCGATTCTGTCCCTCCAGCTCTCAGGAACCAAACCAAACAGTCATTGTGCATGATTGCGACTGTGGCTCACTAACTACTGATACTACAGCAATGCGGCACCCCGATACCTTCCTCAATTATAACGCATACCATAGGCAGTGGGTTTCTTGCCTTCCCTTTTTGCGGACGCTTTTCAGTTTAGAATTTAAGAAATCAAACTGAATTAGTGCTGAGCGCCTTCTGAAGAGAAAAAACACATGAAAATTTGTTGGGTACGAACAACTCCAAATGGGTTAGAGAGAGTAACAAGAGAAAGCTTTTCTTTTTTTCTGTGTTTTTTTGGCATTGTATGTCGGGGAAAATGTGGGCAAGTTTCGAAGCTTTTCACCTCTTTCCTTCCTTTTTACTCTACTTTTTTTCAAAATAAAGCAATAAATTACAGTTTGCTGATACCTAAAAATCATAAGTATTCTTCACTGTTTTCTCATAACCCAACAACTATCTGATCCAAATCCGTTGTCCTTAGCTTTCACGACTCGTTACAGAGAGAAAGAGGAAGGGTGATTTCTCTCTCCTCTGAAAAAATATGGCGGGGGAAGAAGAGAGGCCTCTGATTCAAGCAAGCCACACTTCATGCTGCCAAAGGGGAGAGAGAGATAACAGCGCTGAAAGCCTACATCAAGAGCTTCAAAAAAGTGAAGAGAGAGAGAAAGAGTGTTCTCTTTCTCTCTCTACCTATTCCTGCTGCATATCTCTCACAACTTCTTTCTGCCTTGAACAATCTCATCAAACAAATCATCAAGTTGACACACAATGCCTTCAACACCTGTCCTTGACATCCTAAACCAGACCTTCAACATCTCCACCCTTTCAACAACCCCCCCCCCCGCCCCCCCCCTCCGACTGTGCCAACATCTCCCCTGTCAACCCCTTCGCCCTCCTGTACTCATGCAGCAGTATCCTGTGCGGGCCCTCGATAACCAGTAGAGGACAACCGATAAGAAGAAGGCGAAGAAGAATAATAAGAAGAAAAAGTGAATTGGGGCTTGATATTAGGGTTGTTGATGTAGAAAGAGCAGGGGCAAATGTGCCCATATATAGCGACGGTAGCCCTGGCTGAGAGCTCCACCTCTTTTTTTCCTTTTCAGTTACTCTCTCTCTCTCTCATGGGAGCCCATTCTATGTCGGAGCGTGCAATCAGCCTTTATGGGGGAGAGAGAGAGAGTGAGAGACATAGGGAAAGCGAGAGAGTGGAATAGAGAGAGAGAGAGATTCAGAGGGAAATCTTAGGAAGAGAGAATGGATGGCGTTTTAAAAACATGTTTTTTTTTTTATATTTGTTTGAAGCAAAAAAATAGTTTTAATAGAGATAAAGTTAGCTGAAAAGTTTTAAAAATTACAAAACTTATAATTCCTATCTTCTAATATATATTTTAAAATTTTGAGTTTATTGAGATATAAAACTTAAAAATGGATAATATAGAGATATTTTTTTTATTTTTAATCTTTTAAACTTTTTTTTTATTTTACATTTTATTTAAACATTCCGGCCTTTCCCTTTCTTTTTGCATTTTTGACTAACACATATTTTTGGCTCATCTTTTGTTTAGCATGCTTTATGACTTAAATATCAAATACCACCACCAGTCATGGTTTTTCTTTGTAAGCATGACTTGCAACTTTTACCAATCATTTTGTTTGTTGCCATGCCACTTTCTTTATCATTTAGACATCTTCTCACATGTTTCATTGAGTACTAGTCACCCAGCCTTTTTTCTTATCATATTAATTAGGAACCGTTTATTTTAAAATTTAAAAAATCTCAAGCACCATTGACTTAAACAGTACGTCATAAATTTTAATATCCTACTGCTTTTGATCTTTTTGCCCCTATTTTTTCTCTCTCCCCCCTAAAAACCGTTCCACTAACTCTCAACCAAATTAAGTGTGTTTACTCTCACCCGCCCTGTCCCATTTCACTCTTACTTTTCTCATTTAAGAATTTAGAGAGGGAGAAAACATTTTCATTTATACTATTAGGGCCGTTTGTATATTTGAAAATATATTGTCTGTGAAATATATTACTGGCATAATACATTACCTGTAAATGGATTGTTACTGTTTGGGTAGTATTTAGATGTCGGAAATACATGGCTACTGTTTGGCTATGTTTGGAAGAAATATGGGAAATGCATTACCAACATTTTACCTACTTGCCTATAAACCATGATTTCTTTTTTTTTTTTTTTTTTTGGTCACATAATTCTACTGAAATGCGGAATTAAAGTGATCATCACATCATTCCAAAAGTATTTTCTAATAATAATATCATCACCATTCCAAAAACATTTTCTAATAATAACATCATCACCATTCCAAAAAAAATTTCTAATAATAACTTGTATCGTTCTAAAGTCATCATTACACAATTTCTTACTTATTTTGCATGCTTTTGGTATTTACATGGAATCACATGTCTTCTAACATGATTAGACTTTGGTTTCAACATGATAAGTCATAGGAATAATATGATTGGAATAACATGTTTTTATTGTGATAAGCCTTATTTTTATTTATTTTTTATAAAAAATTTTCAAATGTCTATCTATATAATTTAAAATAAGCAATAAATTTATGATGCCAAATTTAAAATACCGTTGTAGATAGAAGATAGAATTACGGTATTTCTAGTACCGGAATAACATAAACATCTATTGTTGTACTTTAATTACCGTAATAACATAGAGTATTACGGTAATTAAAATATACTAATACTTTAAAGTAGTATTACCGTAATTTAAGTACCGTAATATTGTCCAACTCAACACAAAAAAAATTTTACTTTCTCCAGCCTACTATTTATTTACTCCCTCGACAAAAAATCTATGCTAGCTGTAATTTTCCAAATCTCAAATTTTTAGGATATAATCTCGACTTAATTTTTATATGGTTCTCAAAATTTTAAAACAAAAACAGGCTTAGATAGATGTTTTTGAGAGATGGAGTAGATCCACGTCATACTCCCATGAGAACATAGATTTTTTAGAAAGGGTAGCCCTGATATTTTAAAATATTACGGTACTTCTATTACCGTAATACTTTAAAAGCTTCAAACCAAAACTAATATCAGGTTCTCTCTAAACACTGGCGCGGTTCTCTCTGTTGCTGGAACGGGCATGGGGGTGCCGATTCCTATGCTTGAGCCCCTTTTTTTGGGCAAATCCCTATTTTTTTCGCTTTTGAGCGCTCTATCAAATCTACAATAATATTTTTCAATCTAAATTTTTTTAGACTTGACTTAGTGATAAACCGCTGGGCCTTTCATCAAAAGCCAAGCTTGGATATGTGAATTTATGATATTTCAGGCACGATATCATCAGGGATTTTGTTTGTGAAGCGTCAGTGACAATCTAAAACAAGTATTCATTTTTTTACATAAATCTTCATATAGGTTATGAATTTTTTATGCTACGTTTTTCTTCTCAAAAATAGCATTGGATCTTGAAATAATGTCACATTTTATAGCTTTAATTTCTGATATTTCAGCCACGACTAGGGATTTATGTTTGTGAAGCGTTAGTGACAATCTAAAACAAGTATTTCATTTTTTTACATAAATCTTCGTAAAGGTTTTGAATTTTTTATGCTACGTTTTTTTTTTTTTTTTTTGTCAAAAGTAGTATTGAATCTTGAAATAATGTTATATTTTATAGATTTAATACATTATTTTGTTAGTTTTTTCTATCAATATGGTGTTAGTAACGATCTAGAAGAGTTCTTTGATCATTTCTCCTTTTATTTGTGAAGTTCTCGATTTTTCATGATTGTTTTTATTTTTTGAAAGAATAGTCATGGACTTATTTGAAAAAGAGTACTCTGGAAATGAACTTGAGGCATTTAATGCTAGATATAAATGTTGTCTAATGATCGACAACTAGATCACGCTTTCATTCAATCGCAACTAGATCAGGCTTTATTTTTCATTTATTTATGATTTACTTTTTGTAAATATTTATTTTTACTCTAAAAAATAAAGGAAATTGTCAAATGCTTTTTTGGGTACTGGTTTTTTTCCAATATCCATTTTTCTTTAAATATATTTTTTTTAACATTAACACATGACTATTATTAACTAAAAAACGGATAGGGTTACAAGGAGATCGAACTACATAAAAGTACATCACAAGAAATTGGTAATCACCAATCAGGATTGAAAAGCACCTCCCTTGGCTAAAGAATATGCTTCAATGTTTGCTTCACGATAGCAATGGTGTATTCCAAACTTAATTGACCAAAGGATTCACCAATTTCATAAAAAATGGAAGAAAATCTCCAAAGAACTCTCGCTTTTCCTTTGTACCATGCTATAATATTTGTTGAATTCCCTTCAATAACATTTCCTCTATCCATTTCGAGAGCAATTTAATTGCCTCCAAGAAACCTCTAGCTTCTGCTTCATTGATTGTTGTATTACCACAAGGACCAAAGTATGACAATAGGATTCCCCCAAGATGATCTCTGATAGCCCCCTAAAACCTGTCGTCCCTAGATTTCCAAAGGAATTTCTGTCAAAATTGAGTTTATAGGTGTTTAAAGGAGGAGGAATCTATGCAGCACTTTGGGTTGCCCTATAGCTATGAAGATTAACTACTTCATAAGGAGTCATTATTATAAAGCTTTTAAGAGTACATGCACAATCCTTTTTAGTAGAAAACAAAATTTGCAGCCAATACTAAGATGTTTGAGGTAATGATAGTTTCGTCCAATACAACTCCCTGTAAGACTCTTCTATTTTGTTCCTTCCAGATTCCCCAAAGCATGCTCACCCAAATTGACCTCCATAGAATAGTACATATCGTAAAGATCACTGGTGTTATCCACTGCTCAAGAAGAGATCTAGTATTTCTTGGAATGGGCACTTGAAAGTTAAGCAACTTAAGGGCCCAGCTCCACATATTCAATGCAAAAGGGCACTCAATGAAAAGATAAGAAACACTTTCATTGCCAGCTTTATATAAGATACACAAATTCACGATATTGAAGCCCCTCTCCTAAGATTGTCAATTATTGCCAGACGCTCCAAACAAAGGATCCATAAGAGCATTTGAATTTTTGTGGGGACATTGATCTTTCTAGTCATTCACAACGAGGGATCCAATGCACCCTGATGATTTTCAATCAACATATTATAGCTTGATTTAACTGTGAAATCCCCAAACTTAGTGCATTCCCAAACAATGGAATCTTCTTTATAGGGTGAAATGTATATATTCTGCAGCCTATTTAGCAAATTTTTGTAAGCTTCAATGAAAGAATCTGAGACCTTAATATACCTACAAGGAAAAGACCAAACAAAGGTAGTAACGCACCCCTACTTGCCACTTTTACAATAGTCAAGGAGTTCAAAACTTTGGTAAGGACCTCCGGGTATGGGAGTCTCAAAGGCTCATCACCCAACCATTTATCAAACTAGAAAGGGTATGATCTCCATCACTAACTACCTTCTTGATATGATTCAATAAGTTCGCCTACAGTGATCATTGCCTTTCCATAAGAAGGCAAAAATATACTTATTTATTGGACTCTTATCGAGTCCGGTGAGGATATCATCTCCATATTTATCTCTTAAAACCTCCACCCAAAAGTCATTTCGCTAAGAATGTATCCTCCACTACCATTTAGTCAATAAACTGGAATTCATGAAATTCAATCTTCTGATACCCAAACCTCCTTCTATAACGGGATTACAAATTGTTTTCCATTTTACAAAATGTAGTTTCTTCTTTTTGTCCACATTCCGCTATATAAAGTTTCTCACTAGCCTCTCAAGACATTTGACAATTTGTATGAGTATACATAGTAAAGTCACTTGATTAAGGTATATCTTCATACCAAAGAAAAGGTATTGGCATTCCATAGGTCCAACATTTTCTGAAATCTTTATATTATTTGGTCCCATATTGCTTCGAAAGTTTAGCATGCACTGAGGGATCATTTGGCAACCTGGATTGGGCTCTGTAGAATTAGGTTATCTTGGTTTTTGGGCCTTTTCCGTTGTTTGGATAGCAGATTGGCTTATCTTGTGAATTGGTTTATCCATGTTTTCCCTTTAAATTATGGATAACATAATTCCACCTAAAAAGGTGGAATAGGGTAATTCACCCTTTTATGGATTCGATAATTCCCATGGAGCCAAAAAACATTTACCTAATATACGGATAATTTGGGATTGGCCGACAGATTGAGGTCCGTAAAAACCCTACGCGAAACCTTGCCTCTGCAACTAAACCCAAATCATAGAGAAGCTCTACCTCTCTCTGCAACTAAACCCAAATGAAGATGTCCATCTCTCTCTAGTAAAGATTTATCTCTCCTCTCTGTTCATCCCTCATTATTTCACTTATTCTGCATCTTTTTTTTTCACAAGCTACATTGTTTGCCCTGCAAGAATTAGAGATATTTATTCTAAGTTTCAAAATATCAAAATATATAACTTGATGATTTTCCAAAACATTAGCGTTAATTGAATCTTTGGCATGTAAGAAATCTATATATAAGGATATAATGAAAAGGAATAAGAAAAAAATAAAGATTTCATCGTAGTTAAGAAATAATATTGAAGTTTGGAATGAATGTGCAGAGTTAATTCATATAAAATTAAATGTAGAATAATAATACAAAAACTGCAACTGAATTTTCATGGATTAATATCATTCAGGCAATCCAAACAATGGGCATAACTATTAATGTTTCTTATCAGGTGCTATCCAAACAGCAGACAACCCTATCCCAGGGACAAACCAATTCTAAGAGAGGCCAATTCCAATATAAGCTTATCTCCAGGACAGGCTTCTCTAGGACACAAACGAGCCCCAAAAGAATGCCCAAATACCTACAAGGAAACATTTCTATACCACAACCAAAAGTTTCGCCAGCCTACCCACCAAATTGTCTTGACATTCTATCCCAATAAGTTTAGTCTTGCTGAGATTGATTTTCGAGCCTATTGTCATTTATACACATCTAAGAAAAAACCAAATATTAATAACTTCTCTTTCACCCGAGAAATATATCCCTTGGAAGTAACTCCTTTGAACATGATACTGAAACATTCAACCATCAAAGTATATAAGAATCGTGATAGAGAGTCCCTTTACATAAGCCCTCTAGAGGGTTTAAAGAAACAAGTAGCTTTGCCATTTATCAACAATGAAAAATGAGTGGAACTCAAGCACCCTTCAATCCACAACCTCCATCGAGACCAAAAGCCCATACCACCCATTATGCTACGTAACACCTCCCAATCCACTTTATCATATGCTTTTTCAAAATCCAACTTAAACATTAACTTTCTAATCTTGATTCTTGAGTGAATACATTCCTGAACCACCAAAATATTATACATTATCTATCTCTCTTTTAAAAAGGCTGATTGTGGCCCTTGAACAACCAAGTGTAAGACCTGATGAAGCATGTTAGCTAAAACCTTATAATTTTATACAAACTGCCCAACAAGTTGATTGGATACTTTTCACCTCTTGAATAACTTATTATAGGAATCAGTGCAATGAAAGTAGAGTTCATGGATATATTAATCTTTCATCTCCAATAGAATTCCTCCATTAAACTAACAAGATCCGCTTTTAAGAGATCCCAAAAGATTTGGAAAGAGGTTAATGGGAACCCATCTAGTCTCAAGGCTTTATCTCTACTTAAGCCAAAGATTGCCTCCTTTATCTCCTCCAATTCAAATTATCTTTTCAACCAAAGAGCCTTTTTTAGAGGGAGTCTAACAAAAGGTACATTATCAAGGGACAAATTCAAGACTTTTTCCTAGGTAAAAGATTGCTTGAAGTGGTGAGTTAATGCTGCTTCCACTTCTAAAGAGTTCTCAAATCAACCCCCTGGATTTTAAGATTTTAGATAGAATTACCTCTTCTCCTTGCATAACATGAAAGAATTTAGTGTTTTTGTCTACTATCTAATCTGGTTTAAACATGCACATCAGAATTGTGATTTGACAAAGTGAATTTTGCCCCTGTCAAATGAATATCCACAAGTTCATGACTATGGAAAAAAATTATCTAATACTTTCATACAGGAAGACATACGTGGAAGAGAAGAGGATTCAGAGGGCTATCGAATAATGCTGAAATAACCAGCAATATACATGGGCAAATTAAATTTAAGAAAGACATTCGATGCCTCCAGAAAGTCCAACAGCCTCAAAGCTTATAAAATCCAAAGACCTCCTTCCCTAGACTTCTAAAGATGTTTGAAAATTTGGGGCCCCCATTTTAGTCTTTTGAATAGCCAAAACACTTGGATTTTCTTGAAGACAGAAAGACCGAACATCATTTTTGCGCAAAGAACTGTTGAAGCCCCTGAACATTCCAATAGAAAAATTTTATTTTGAAACATACCCTTTTGTGGCTGGTGATCCCAAAGGAACCAGCAGACAGTGAGCACCGGCTCAGAGTGTACACAAGAAGAGCCCGTGCACGAAGTTGAACAACCTGCCCTCCTCCGACATGCTTCATATGTCCAGCATTAGGGATGCACAAAGCACAAATTTTCACATAATCCCCCATCAAACATGTTTTTGAAGTTTCTGAAGAGACTCACAAGCCATCTAGGCCATATTGAACAACAAAACTTGGTCCTCCAGGTCTTGTTCTAGGCCTGCCAAGTGCTTAGTTTGAGCATTAAAGTGTCCTCGACCCTCATCCTCTACTAGAGTTTCACATCTCCAATGAAGTATATGGTGCAAATGGTAACACCATCCTCCTCGAGGGCATGCACATTCTCAAAGTATTGTTCTACGTCCCATTAAGTAGTTCTCTAACACTTTTAGAGTCTCTATGGTTTAAACACCTTTCACTTTGGCACCCTCATACTTCAAGAGTCTATCCTGCCTATGGTGCCACTCAAGACCTTCTTGATAGGTAACATGTCTTGTTGTAGGCTTATGAGGTTGGCCTTGAAGGAATCAATAAAGGCTTTGAGGTTATCCTTAAGCCCTCCTGTACATCATAGTTGGCGTAAGGATCCTACGCTTTACACTAGTAGAGGTCTAGGATCCTACACGTTACACTAGTAGAGATCTCTTAGGTGGTAAGGCTCTTTCCCAATCCACCATCTTGGACACGTGGTCATGATTAACTCCAACTGCTCCTTCAGGTGATTGACATGGCCAGCAACACTACCAACCATGGTCACCAATTCTCACTTCGAGACTAAACGACTCTACAGTAATTGTTGCAATGCTACTCTTCAACTAGCCTACTATGCTGCCCTAGCTCCTAAGTCTATCTATTTAAGGGTTAGATTCATTCCTCTCATGCATCACTCACATAATAAATTACACATAAATAACAGACAAAGGGTTTCACTATGTACTTGCATAGTATATAACATGAATCTCCTCAAGGGTTGGGACAAGGGGTTTATATAGTCTCCACACATTCACCCACCATTACCATTAGGGTCTATACCACATTCACTAACCATCACCCTAGAGTGGTAATTGCACAGTCCCCTCCTTGCACCTTTAATGCATGTTTGCATGGCTCATTAAAGGAGGTTACATATTTCAATCACCTCAAACATGCCAATTCAAATCTGCATTGTAAATTACAACAACTATTAAGGTGTCACCCACTACATGTGCACTTCCCCTCTCTTTATGCCCATTACGTAAGCTCATGTCTGGGTAGTTACATAATTCAAACCCATTCATGACCATTATAGTCTGTCAAGCCAAATGTATGGCCATCCCACATCTTGTAGATGATCTACACTCACATCTTGTAAAATCAAGTTCTCCATAGTCCAACAAACTAAGCCACTGCCTAAGTTAGCCTCAACCAACAATAAACATCATTTAAGTCCAACGTGTCACACCAAGGGCCTTTAACTGCTAGCCTACATGTGCATAGGTCATGCACCAATTTTACACCATTCCACGTCCGTCATTCAGCCAAGACTTAAGGGGGTCTCACTTCCCTCATATAGGTTTGTTGCTCTAAAGAACTAGCTCGTCAAGAGAGATAGCTCCATTAAAGTAGAATAATTCCACTCAAAGCAAGAGGGTCCTTCGCAATTTGTTCCATCACGGAGGGGCATTACACACATCACTTAGCTTACACACTTGACGCTAAGGAAAGAGATCTGACGGTAACCCTCATATCACACCATTGTCAATTCAAATTAGTAAATAGCAATACTGAACAAAAGATATTATCTTACATGATATAAATCACATAAAAGAGCATCAGGAATAGTATTTGATAATTTCTCATTGATTTTCTTCACAATTCATTGCCTAAGTGTTTGGTTGGACTCTTTTTATGATTTTGGGTGGGTTATCTCACTCTAAAACTATCACATCAAAGCTTTTCCTCCCCTCATTGAAACATCCCTCGCTCTTCTTCAAATAATAAAACGTTGAGTTATTCTGTTTGAGCACGTTTGTTTAGCAGAGAAGAGCAAAAAACTTCCCAAAACTTCTTTTCTACACGCTACCGCTTTTTTACTTTTGTTTTCTAGAGAAGGGGCATGCTATAGCGGTTGGGAAAGCGCTTTACCAACCTTTTCAATGCTCCATGTATTTCTGTGCGAAAGCAATGCTCCACTTAAGGTGTAGAGGTTATTTCCTACACAGCTGGGAAATCTCCCTCCATATTTTCCCCTCTCTCTTCACATAATTCTCCCAAAACTCTTCTCTCTCTCAGTATTTCCCCATCTCTCTCTCTCTCTCCGATCATTCGATAGACACAACCGACCTAAATTTTCGCGGGCTTTATTTGAATCTGGTAAATTTTCAGTGAGAGTTATCTTGGAGCTTGACCTGAACAAGATTTGCGAGAGAGAGCAAACCTTTTGGGATCGAACCATTCAAGTAATTCTCTCCCATTCTAATTCTAGTGAGAGAAACACATTCACCCAAGGACTCTAGTATTAGACTGAACAAGAAGTCGTTTAGGGTTATCAGAGTGGTATGCTTTCCACCATGGTAAAGTGAGGAGGAACTGAACCAATGAGCTTGTTCAATGAGATATCCAAAAGAACGAGATTACCATTCATTCCAAGTTGGTTTTTTCTTAAGTTGTACCATTCATTTCAAGTTGTTGAGGAACACTCCCTATGAAATTGTTCTCCCCACAGCTGAAGTATATGGAGCTCAGGCAAATCCCCAATAAAACCAGGGATTGAGCCGCGAAGCCGATTTTGAAAGAGATTCAGTACGGTCAGGTTCTTGAGCTCCTAAAACTCCACAGGGATCTATTCATCAAATATGCTATTGCTCAGATCCATTGATTTCAAGCTTTTCAACTTTCAAGCTTCCAAGCTCTGGCATAATCAGACCAGAAAGGCCATTAACCTGCAAAAACAGTGTGTCGATCTTCTTCAACGTTCCATGCTTCGGTTGAATCGAACCAGAGAGATTATTGTTTAGAGGTCCAAGAAATCGAGTTTCTTGAGCCTCAAGAAATTTGAAGGAAAACGGCCATTAAAGAAGTTGTTAGAGAGCTTGAGAAGCTTGAGGCTATTGATCTGGGATATCTCCGGTGGGATCCGGCCGACAAACTGGTTGGCTGAAACCGTGAGGTTCGTTCTAGAGAGAGTCGTCGGGGTCAATAATGGCGATTCTTAGAGAGAGAAGGTAGGAGTACTTGCTGGAATGAGAAGAGAGAGATTAGGGGAAATATGGAGAGAGAGACAGAGAAACGGGAAGTTTTAGGAGAACGACGTAAAGAGAGAATGGGATTTACAAAGGAGACATGTCTTTTTAAGAATTTTTTGGGCTAAAAAAAAAAAACAAGAAGTAAAGTGGATAAAGTGATTTTAGGGGGTTTAAAAGATGTAATACATAGATGTTCAGGCCCGAAAGTACATTTTGAAATCTCAAGTTTATTGATAAATGACACTTAAAAACAAAGGGTACGAGGATTTTTTATTTTTTTTGGTTTTGAATTTTTTTTTTTTAAGATCCCTGAATTGACCACTCAACTCAGACTTACCAAGGTGGCAAATCCAAGTTACTTGGGCGTGTCTAAGATGACTCACCCGAGATTTTGAACACTTATATTTCTCATACACATACTTCCATTAAGGAGGGGAGAGCCACTTGGTCGGCTTGGACTTGTTATCATAGGTTAAGACAATCTCTTTGACGTTTGCACTGAGGTTTGCAACACAGAAGAAAATTCTGTTTTGGGCATTGTCCAGGCAATAATGGTAAAACTAAAATAAGTTCGGCAGGCAGTCTCTAAAAGTTCTTTTGTTAGGTTCATTGCACATAAGCCAAAGGATTGTGAGCACAAAAATTTTCCATAGGTCGCAATCTCTCTAATCGGGAATGAACGGGATTTCCATTGCTTATCAAAGATACCCAAGGCCAGGCACCAAAGGCAAAAGAGTAGTGAACGAACAAATGCTTATCGACTCTAGTGGCATTTGATAACCGCATAAACTTAGGAAAGTCACGTTTTCACCTACACTGTAGTTTTCTCCAGTATGGGAACAGCAGAGAAAGTCAACAGCAAAAATTTTCCCAAGGAAACTGCAGATAAAGTGATCAAATGCTACCTCTGTCTCGCTTGAACAAAAGATAAACATTTGTATTACATGCCCATCTACATCTTAGGTGGTCCAATGGCAAGGACCTTACCTTGTTCTGCAAGCCAGGAAACACTCGTAACATGCGAGAACTAGGAGAGGTCCAAAAATAGTAACCAGTTAATATGGGGAGTTGGAACATGTAAGCATGTGATTAAATGACTTTAGCAAGAACACACTGTGAGACTCCGGCTCCTAGATTACCAGATTTTCACACCAAGGCTGAATTTCGCTTTGTCGGAGTATCTCAAGGGCTGCAATTTCGTTCTGTATGCCCTAGTGTAGCGCTACATTCCTCACAACTCATTGGTTGGACAAAGAAACATCATCCATAACTGTTTCATTGTAATCAATTACCAGTGCATAGAGGTTTGGGAAGGCTTGGATTATAGGTCTCTCAAGCAGCCACCTGTTTGTTGAAAACCAGGGACGAATCCTCAAGCATCTATAGTGCATAGAATGCACTATAGAAGCCAATGCCAAGATATTCCCTTCCCTAAAATCATGTGGGAAAATAAAGCAATGGAAACAGATAAATTAACATGCATAACTCTTCTTTTTTGAAATTCCGTCCCAGGTGGGTGCTCTACTTACAAATCAATAGACATCCACAACTTCCAAAATTCTTCTCTTAATCAAGCTGAATTCCTTTGAGGATTATTAACTCAGTCTCTGCTTTTACTTGAGCCATTAGTATAACCCACACAAGTTTTGAGCTATTAGTAGAACCTACACGAGCAAGAGTGAAGTTGCCAAACTGTCCCACCAAAAGTCACCTTATCAATGGTGGATGAAGCTATCTATTTCCAGCTTAATGAAACCATGTACATTAGGGGACCCCCTCAAGGAAACTTCAATGAGTCACCCTTTTTGTTGTTACCTCATAGAATCATTGCTTTTAGGGTTTCACAAACTCTAAATCAACATCATAGAGACCGATCCCCAGGCAATTTAGATCAGTATCCACAACTAGACAGAGGAATCCCATAGCATTTGTTTCAACCAGGGGACTTGGTTTCTCATAGCTGAGTGCCACTAAACAAAAACTCCTCCAAAATTTGCGAAGCGTTCTTAGATAAATTACTGTTTTTGCCTGCATTTATTGGTGTACTTGAAAGACTTTCACTGCTGGACTTGATCATGTTACTAACCCCAGTATGAAAAGATGAGCCCTGATTTGATTGACCCACCATACGCTCAGGCTCATATTTATCTTTAGAAGCCAGTTTTCTGGAAACTGATTTATGAATAGCTAGAGAATTCTGGGATTCATTTCCTTCAGGCATCAAAGTCTTGAGATGTTCATTTGCAAAAATTCCGACACACTGCATATATTTATCCAGGTGACCTTGATCCTCAAGAGGTGGTGATGGCCTTGTTTGCTGCTTTATGTTATTATTTGGCGCATTTCCAAATGAGAAAAACGTTATCCCTTCTGGTACTTCTGCAGGGGGTGTGAATGGCTTACCCCATGCCCACTCCTTGTGGCCAGTTCCGATCAAGGAACCACTTGTATTCAATTTTTCCTCTGGTATTGTTTTACTGTCAGGTGTATGAGTCTCTTGTACACAAGACAAAACCTGAGACAGTTGTTCAGGTGGAGGCATCTGAGACAAAAAAAAACCAGTCATTCTTCAATTTGGAAGCAGTGGACCATAAAACAATTTACAGAATCAATATATATCAAGTGGAAGAATGTAGTGAATGATGAAAAGGAAGAATGCAATATCATATTTACAGATAAATCTTCCACCTAGAATTGAATATACCTTGTGTGAGAAGGGACATTTATCGCCCTTGAGACAGGTACCATTTGCAACAAAAACTCGACAAGGGTAGTTAGAAAGGTCGTGGTCGTAAGGGCAGTCTTGCCCTTTTAAGCACGAATTGCTAATCAAGTACTTGCAAGGCTGTAAAATGAAATTAAACAGAATAAATTATTTCTTTTAAGAAGCAAACATCCATGAGTGCAATAATTACTATACGTATGAAAAAGAAACTAATCAATTAAATATTCAACTGGAAAACATAATTGGCAACAGGAAATATTAATATCATATATAACAATTAAAATCCAGAAAATAACCGTCAAATTCATTTCTAAATAAAGAACTTGACAAAATTTAATATCATGAACTGAAATGGGCTTGAATGAGTAATCCTAACTGTCAGAGACATAGAATAGAGATAAGCAAATTCCATTATTGCTTTTCAAAGTCATGAATTTGGTATCATGCAGCGTGCAAGAAACTTAAGAATGATTTGTAGGCTTTAAGTGGTCCAACTAGGCTGCAGCAGGACCGTAATTTGGCATAGAAAGGGGACAGTACCTTAATATCTTCTTCTATTCCCTATCAAGACATCCATATTATATAGTACTTTGCAAGAACATGAATTACAAGAGTCCAAGGCTTCTTCTCTGAACATAGAGTTTCAGAATTGGCAATGTCTAGATTGCGTGGAGTGTCATTAAGTGCAGAAAAAACTTCTTAAAGAGGGTGTAAGGAATGATTCCTGGATGGAAGATGGCTACGTATCCAGGAAAAATGCCATAAAAATTTGCTAATTTTTTTTCTCCAGCTCAGTACGACATGCATCATCGTTAATGCATAGTTTGTCACAAACAAAAAATTCATTGACAGAGCAACAAACGCTTTTAATAAGTGTTGCAGAACAACCTAGAATAAGTTTCAGCAAGTCAAAATGCATAATAATGGAAAGCTTCACACAAAAACTCTACCAAATACATGGAGTCCATGTTTGTCACTATACCTTCGATTTTGTCAACGGAATAGTATCATGTGAAAATTTGCACGACAGACCCTGAAATATGAATTATCAGATTAGTGACATACTGAGACATAAGACATAACTGAAAAGGACTAAATGTGCACATGTAATTCAGAAAAAGGTACTGTCCAAAAGATTCTTATTATAGGAGTTTCAACATAATAATACTTGTTTTGGTAAGTCCTGCATTTTATTAATATACATTACCTAGGAAGTACTCCAACTAATTTCAAACAATCTACAATGAAAACATCACAAAAGGGCTAATTATCTCACAGGCTCTTGAACCAAAGTGCACAGCTGCATATGCCAACTGGCTAAACTCTATGTTAAAACATTGATTAGGAAAAAATGTCTAAATATTACTAAGTTGTTATGGCACAAAGAAAGGAAGTAGTTTGATGTGAAATAGCGAGCAGTAGAATTGATGATACCAAGGTATATATCTGATGAATTAATTGGATGATATACCAGATAATCCCAGCACTACTGCTAGAAACATGGTCTAAATCCTTGTTAGCATCTCCATCTATGGAAACCACAATCCAGGGCGCAGCAACCAGTACAAAGGATTGAAGATAGAGTCAATTTAAGAAAGGTTGCTCTCCATGCAAAGGAGAAAAAACAACACTTGCCAAGGGATTTACCTCCATTCAAATATATCAATGGAAACTTCCCAAGGCTCTTATCAATTCCCAACACAAAGTGGCAACTCAAAGAATCTACTTGGGCGAGCTTCCACCCTGCAAGCTAAAATATGAGCTAATTCCAGTATGCTTCTTTTAAAGTCCCCACTCCTATCACTGCACTCCTAATAAAGTTCATCATCTTCCCAGCACATTTTCATAGAGTGAAGAAGTTTTTAACTTTTCACTTGAGATGATGTGGCACCACAAAATATTTTAGTATCAATATACTTCAGGTAGTTATGAGGGTGCAACCAGGAGAAGATCTGAATCCTTAATCCAGCTTTAATGAGATGGCTGTCACTCATTCACAGGCCTCCCATCATCATTGCCAAAAAAATAAGGGGATAGAGGATCAACCCATTTCAGTCCTCTTAGATGTGGGAGGACCATTGATTAATATAGAGAAAGAGGTAGTCGAAATAGATTCCATATAGACCACTTTCCAACTATCCATAAGGCAGCACACTGCCAATCACCTAGTACAAAATTTCCATTCACAATATTGTATGCTGCCTTAGCCATAAATAATTTGGGTACCGTTCCCACCTCCTCTCCTACTATATAATGGATACATTTTCAATAACAAAAGCACCATCCAGGTTTTGTCTACTCTGAACAAACATGATGGGATTGAGAAGTAATGCCTTCCAAACAATTCTATGGCCAGAGGAGCATATCTTGGATCTTGGATGTGATTTCTTTTTTTTTTTTTACAAACTTCTGATCAGGCTAATCAGCCAAAAAAAAAATTTGTCCCCTGCTCCTTCAAATCTTCAAATAAGGTGGATCAATGCCTATCGAGTCTGCCGGTTCTGTGAAATTAGTATATGCATCAGCTCCAGAAGTAATGGAGAACCCTAGGTAGACGAACACAGTCATGATCTAAGACAGACAAATCGCCTTTGACCTCACTGACATCGAACTCCCTTTTCGCCATGCATCATATGCAGTGGTGTGGGACTCTCTTCATCAGCCAGACCAAAGGGGTCTTTGTTGTAGATTAAATCATTTAGAAACATAAAAATATCAATTTCTCCCTATTGCGAGGACACATAGGGGTACATCTATCAATTTAAGTACTATTTGATACTGTCTTTTATGATACATACATGTAAAACCCACTTAAGAACTTCAATGCACACTATAAAGAGCCCAATGCCAGCTTCAGAAACCACACAAGTATAAAACATAATTAGTATGGTGCATCTCTTAATCAGATCACTTTCTCCCAATTGGTTTTTAAATATATGAATAGTTTTAGGGTGCGGTTTGTATAAAACCTAGGCTCTAAACAATCAAATTAGAGCCTACCTTCAATAGTATCGAGAAATGTGGTTTCAACACTGGTAATCTTTGTCATAGCCTTAAAATACATTTTCATCTTTATTTATAAAGTTTAAAGCTTCAGAAATAGTGTAGATCGACAGATCTATGAAAGCTTGAAAATCTTGAAAATTGACGGTCCAAAAATGCATTACAAAATACACTATTTCCAAAACTTGAAATCCATTTTTTTCTCATGTTCATGCATCTTGATGTCCAGATGATCAATTTGAAGATATTTGGGCATCAAAACAATCTCTTCTAGTGAAATTTTAGAGGTAGGCTCAAATTTGATTGTTTAGAGCCTCGGCTCTATATAAACTTTTCCCATAGTTTTAAGACAATTCTTGAAACACTGACAATCAAACTGGAGTGGAACCACTCACATTTATTCATAGCACCAATCAGGTTCATTTTTCTCTAGTGTTGCGCCCAAATAGGGTGCACAACAGCTTGTTATGGATGATTCGTGATCTTGATTCATGCTTGGGTGGATCTCTCACATGATTGCTCATTTATTAACAGGTTTGCTCATGCCGTCCTGTGATGGCTGTCCTTGGTGAAGTATAGGAACACTGATCTGATACCATGTCAGTATTGTTTATTTGATAAAAAAGGATTAAAGAACTGTTAGCTCAAACAACAATGGTGAGGGTGAGAAAGAGGCAACATGCTGTGACGGAGAGGAACAACTAGTTTTTGGGGCAACTGCTGCATGCATCCCCATATCGAATATGGGGATGGGGTGAAATAGTTAACCCGTTCCCTTTCTTTCAAGGGTAAAACTTTCTATGTGATGCCACCGTCATATAAAAGATCTTTCACTGGGGTTTTCCAGCCATCCGATCTAAATGAATAGCTGAGATAACATCAGTTCAAATCTCAAAAGAAGCTCATATTCCCCTACAAATAAAATGCTTTCGCTCTCAACCAACTGATCTTGATCGGATGGTTGAGAGTGAGTCTAAGTATTTCAATTTTATATTTTTTTCTATATAGCTGATTGAGCTCAAGTTTTGGGTATGCTTCCCATTATTACACATCCGTAAAAAATGTTATCCAATGCAGGGTGTGGAATTAATGCGGTTGGGAGTCTGATGAAAGCCACGGTTGATGCAGTCCCAAGGCGGGCACATCACATGCAACGCAGTCAATAAATTTAGAAAAATCATAAAAATATAAAAATGCATAAAAAACACCAATGTGTGATTTATGTGATACTAGAAATTTTAATTATGTACTTTTCTTTAATATATTAGTTGTTTGGATCGCATGATAACCTGATAGTCTGATAATGACTAACAAAGTTTCTATCTTACATGTAATATAAAGTAATTAATCCCATCCCAATAGTAATGACAATTAACAATTTAATAGAACATCCAAAGACCATAATTGCTTCACAATCCCAAATTCATGACCCTTCAAAGACCAAAAGTTCATAATACATAAAATATAAAAAATAATTAATACACTCAAGCAACTCTCCACTCTCAAGTGTTAATCAAATACGTCATATAATGATCCATCATATACATCTCCCCATCGAAACCCAAGGTTGAAGAGTAGTCATCATCAATATCTTTACCCTACTCCACATACAATTCTTCCTCCTCTTAGTCAGCCTCCTCCTCAATCTCTGAACCGATGTTGATGTGGACCCAACTCTCTTCCTTTGTGATCTAGTGCTAGGCCTTGCTTCTCTTCCAGCACGCGTAGCTTGATCAACATCCAAGCAAAGTCCTCACCATCGAATACCCGTTTTGATCATGGATCTATTGTCTGCTCGTTCCCTTGGGTTCATCCAATTCAAATCAAATTTCCCTCGCTCATGGCAAAAATTTCCACCCATATGCAAGAGTGCGTCCCCCCTGATGCACTTCGGCCGCATATGCAGGCGCATTGCAAATTGCTGTCCTTGTAGGTGGAGGCGAAGCGCCCAGGACAGTATGTTGGATTATGCAGCCACATAATGCGTTATGCGGCTGCATTTGATGACATAGGAAAAATATAAAAAAATAATTTTGAAAAATCAGGTGATAAATACTTTGATAAAAATTTTATCAATTGATTTTTTAATATTTAAACATGTGCAAACTAAACACCTTGAAAATTTTCACCTCGATCTGAATTCTAAAAAATAAAAAATTTCAAACAGTATTACACTCTCTCAACTATCTGATCAAATCAGACAGCTAGGAAACAAAAGTAACACAACTTTTACATGACATCACATAGAAAGTCTAATGTTTTATAGGGCAGGAACTATAAAAAGAGATAAAGGTATATGTAAGCACTTAGATGTGTGATGCACATGTCTAAAGAACCAAGATTATATGGAATAGTGTTAAAAATAGCATGGAAATATATCATGCCTCACTTATATAGAAATTTCAATGAAATGGCTCCACTGAAGATCCTAAATGTAAACTGGAAACTTAATGAAACGACTACACATATTTGTAGTTACCATGTTGCATCACCACAGCAACCACTCGCCATGTAAATCACCCAACTAAAAGAAAACCAAAAATTCTACTGTTTTAACCTTTTCCTTATTCAAGCCCATCCATTTTATCCCTTGTAAAGACCAAATTTTGTAAGCATCAAGGCTTATTTTGTAAAAGACCAACCTTTCTAAACATAAGGCTTACCTCTTCCCCATCACGTCACCAACAACTACCTTTATAAAAGGAATCTATCAACTAATCTACCAACTTATCCTTTCCATTAAGAATAAGATAACTCCTACATAAAAAAATCTCAACTCCTAAGCACGGACTCAACTCCTTTTAAGCACGGATTCAACTTGTTTAAGAAAATTCTTATTTTAAATAAATCGGCTCATTTAAAAAAGAAAACAAAAACTAACTTATCAAATTAACCAAAGATAAACAAGGAACCTAGACTAATCCTATCTCTAAAAATTAATCCTAATCTCTAAAAATTAACCCAAACAAAAAATAAAAAATCTACCCACATCTTTAAAAATAAAATTAAAATTAAAATTTTGTAGCAACCAGATCTTGATCTGCATCACAAAGCCAGCAAACCTTGCCTGAAGTCATGAATAAAAAAATCCGGTTCACCTTAGTTTGTGATTTAACCTAGTCAACTCCATCTGCCACATGCACACGTTTACATGTTTGCGAGTATACACCATATTCTTTTTTTTTGATAATTGTTGACGTTTGTATTACTAAGAGAAGAGATACAAGATTAGTCCCAGGGAGCCTTAGGAACGAAGCTCCTGGTAAAAAAGAATTGGTCAAAGGACCGTATACAAAATGGGGTTATAAAATATCCCCTTACACAGTATTCAGCACATGTACAAAAGAGATGCTGGAAAAAAGGAAAATACAAAACCCTGGCCGAGAGGAGCACCAGTGGATAAGTAGATATAGTAGATATAGAGTCCGACCCAAAAAGAGCAGTGGTAGGGCCTATACTTCTTCATGGACCAAGGCTCCATCCTTAGCAAGTAGATCGGTGAACCCGTTTGATGTCCTCAAGATATGTGTCCATGAGACAAGCATCTCCATGCAAAGATAGTCAATCTCATCATAAATAGGTGAAAGGTACCAAGGGGAGGCAAAGTCCTAGAAACCCATGAGATGATATTCCTTGCGTTGCACAAAAAGAGAGTTTCCCCAAGATCGATTAAAACTCTGTAGACCTCTAAAGAGGGCCATAGATTCAGCAAACTGCGAGTCTTGGATGCCGAGGTATTCAGAGTAGGAGAAAAGGATGTTTTGATGGTGATCCCTAAAGACCCCTCCAGTACCAGCGTGGCTTGGGTTGCCTAAAGAGCAGCCGTCAAAATTCAGTTTGATAGCTCCTTAGGGAGGGGATTTCCAAGAAGATTTAACTTTGTTTTTCTTTGGATTGTGTGAGAGAATAAACTCCAATTGGTGAGGAAAAAGTCCATGGGGATACCATTGAAGAGGAGGTGTTGTGACGCCCAGAAGGTTACAAAGGACGTAACCTTAGAGAAGAGCGTAGGACCATGGTTGACTATTCCTCAAAAAATTCGGGTGTTTCTTTCAATCCAAATGGTCCAAATTGTTGCAGCCACAGTTGCTTGCCAGAGGATTCCGCCTGCCTTCGGCCAGTGAGCCGCCAAGTTTAAAGCAAGGAGGTCCTTAACCGTATGGGGTACTACCCAAAGCACCCTGAATAGTTGTAGGATAAGACCCCAAAGGTCATGAGCCACATTGCAATGCAGGAACAAGTGGTTATTAGATTCCTCTTGGCACAAACACATTGACCACCTATTAGGAAGAGGATAACCTTTTCTTTGTAGTTGATCCACAGTGAGAGCCTTGCTTGAGCCTGCTATCCAGTTGAAGAATTGCACTTTAGGAGGTGCAATAGACCTCCATACCTGAGAGAGGATAGAGGTGGGGTTGAGAGGGAAAGTAGGGGGTTGGATGAGTTTTTTGTAGAAGGATAGCACCGTAAAATTTCCAGCAGAAGTCAAGGACCACACGAGCTTGTCCCTTCCCTGGGCAGGGAGAAAGGTCTTGTAGAGCAGCGACGAGAGAGAGAGAAATTAAGAAGATTCCCCCTCCGAAAGGTCCCTTCTAAAAGAGGGGTGCCATCGTCTTCTTCCTCCAACCCGAATTCATCCTCAATAGTAACCTCTCTGTTGAGCGCTAAAAGAAACAAAGAAGGGTAGCAGTCCCTAAGGGGGACTTGACCAATCCAAAGATCGATCCAGAAACGGACTCTAGATCCTACTCTTGGGCAAAATCTAATGTGCTCCCTGAACAACTCAAGTGTGGTAAATAAAGACCTCCACACCCCTGAGGTGTTAGACCAACGGCTGGTCACCAGGATCCAAGAGTGGACAAGAATACGATACTTATACCGAAGAACCTGTGCCCATAAAGATTCAGATTGGGTGGCGCAACGCCACCACCATTTCCCTAGGAGAGCAAGGTTATGCTGCCTTAAATTTCTAATACCCAACCCCCCTTGGCTTTGGGTAATAGAACTTTGTCCCAGGAGATGAGATGAAATTTACTTTTCTCAGCTTGGACCAAACCAGAGGAAGTTCCTCATGTTCAAGGCGGTTGGCCACCGAGGCCGTTATTTGGAAGAGAGACATCATGTAAACAAGAGCATTGAATAAGGTAGCTTTGATAAGGGTAGTTCTACCTGTAGGGGACAAGTACCTTCCCTTCCAACCAGCCAACCTTCTGTCCACCTTATCAATGACATGGGACCAAAGACATTTTTTTGGTTTTCCGAGGCCTAGAGGAAGGCCCAAGTATGAAGTAGGAAGAGCCTCAACCTTACAATCCCACCGTGGAATAAGGTCTCTGATAAGGTTGGTGGTGATAGCTACACCCATCATTTTTTATTTATCCATGTTTACCTTGAATCCAGTGACCACCTGAAAGCATTGGAGGAAGATTATGAGATTGTCCACCTCGGAGGGAGAGGCATTGAGAAACACTAGGGTGTCGTCTGCATAATGTATATGCCACACTGTAGGCCCTCTTCTAGATGAACAAAAGCCAAAGAGAAGACCAGCTTGGTAAAGCCGCTCTAGGGAAGGCTAAAGACTTTAGCGGAGATCGCAAACAGGAAGGGGGACAGAGGCTCCCCTTGGCGCAGTCCTCTTGAGGACTGGAAAAACCCTCTGGGAGTACCATTGATAAGGACAGAGAAAGAGGGTGAGAGAAGCACCCCCTCATCCATTTACGCCATCGGTCAAGGAAGCCCATACGGACCATAGTCTCATTCAGAACCGACCAGTTGACATGGTCATAGGCCTTTTCCCAGTCAATTTGGAAAATGAGTCCAAGTTTATTGGCTAGGTGTCTGGAATGGATGCTTTCATGAGCTATCAAAGCCCCATCAAGGATTTGTTTATGCTTAATAAAAGCCGACTGCGAGGGGGAGATGACCGAGGGAAGAACTTGCTGGAGTCTAGAGGCCAGAACCTTTGATAGGATTTTATAAGAGGAGTTGAGCAAACTTATGGGACGGAAGTCCTTAAGTTCCTCAGCCCCTTCGACTTTAGGGACCAGGGTGATGAACGTTGCGTTGATCGATTTGTTAATGATACCCCGCTGAAAAAACTCAGAGAAGAATCTTAAGAAGTCGGGGCGAAAGGTTTCCCAAAAGGTCTTAAAAGGGGCCACAGGAAATCCATCAGGCCCAAGAGCTTTGTCTTTGGCGAGATCATCCAGGGCTTTAAGAATCTCCTCTTTGAGGAAAGGGCGTTCTAACCAGGTTGTCTGATCCACCAAAAGGGTTAAGAAATCTAAGTCCTCCATGAAAGATGTAGGACCAAAAGGGGCAGTGTAGACGCTCTGAAAATAATTGATGATTGCTATTTCAATCTCTGCCGGTTGTTCGAGGAAACAGCCGTCAACTTTGATTGTCGAGATTGAATTGTCTATCTTGCGACAGTTAGCAAACCTATGGAAGAAACGGGTGTTAAGGCCCCCTGTTTTCAGCCAGTTGACCCTTGACCTCTGAAACCAATAAATCTCTTCTTTTTTCAGAGTCGAGACATACTCCAGTTTAGATTGGGACCTGAGCTCAGCTTCAGAAGAGGATAAGGGACGGGATTCTTCCAGGCTATCCAGGTCCTGTAACTTTAAAATAAGTTCAGACTTGATAAGAGAGAAATTTCTAGAGACCAAGGATCTCCAAGACTTGAAAGAGGCCTTAAGAAGCTGAATTTTCGATTGAAGCCTAAAACCTGCTCTACCGTTGACCTGGGCCGAGAAGAAGTTCCACCAAATAGGAATAAGAGTGGAGAGAGACTTCTCATCAATCTAGGCCAATTCAAATCTGAAGGGTTTAGGGCCCCTATTACAAGCAATGGTAGATAAAAGGATAGGACAGTGATCAGAGACAGGTTTAGGCAAGGCCACTGCATGAGACCCTAGAAACTTTTCCTCCCAGTCAACGGAGAACAGAAACTTATCCAGCTTGGAAAGAGAAGGTAGAGAGGAGTGGTTGGACCAGGTAAAACTGTTACCTTGGAGAGGGATATCAAGATTTTCATTCTTGGTAATAAAATCTAAAAACTGGACCATACCCTAGGAGATATTGGCAGAGGAGTTCCTTTCATGAGACCAACGAGTGACGTTATAATCCCCACCCAGGTACCATAGAGAATGAGGGAGGGAGGACACAAAGTCAAATTCGGACCAAAACCGCAATCTAGAAACCGAAGAGCAAGGGCCATAAACGACAAAAAATTTCCAATACCGGCCGTTGGAAACTCTGGAAGAAGAAGAGTGACCGAGAACTCCCCAACATGCGAGGAGCTCAGGGTATGATCTGTGGGATCCCAATTACCTAGATACCACCTGAGGCCCCTACTGCGGGTAAAGCTACCCACTGGCAAGGTCACCTACCCCAAACCTGACGCACTTGAAGTAGGGAAGGCTCTGGGTTCTTAGTTTTAGAGATGGCGAAAATAGAAGGACAGCGTTTGAGAGACAGATCCTTAATGGCTTTCCTTTTCGAAGGATAGCCAAGGCCTCTGATATTCCAAGAAACTAACTTCATGAGGAAGAGGCGGAGTAAAGAAGGGAGGCAATCCTGGGAGAGCGCCTCAACGAGCAGTCTAGAAGGGGGGAAGGAGACCCAACTAAGGAGGAAGAACCCTAGGATGCTAAAGAGGAAAAAAGATTCAGAAGTTCCCTCTTTCCTTTGAAGCCTACCTCCGATGTACACTGAGGTTCGACAAGCCTAAGGCGGTGCGACAGTCCATCGGGGTCAAAGCACTGGAAACCCATCACCTGGTACATAGCGTTCATATTATCAAGGTCTCGATCGTGCCCTTCCCCGTCGACACCCTCGAGCACCGTGACCACCGGTGGGGTAGAGAAGGGTGACGTGCGAGCTGCTGTCGAGAAAACTAGCCCATCCCCATCGACCACCCCGTTGAAGACGCTGGACGAGGGGGGAGAGATGAGCTCTACCTGCTGTGTGTCGAGTAGGTCAAAAGCCTGCAAAGAGGGAGGAGGGGGGGAGACAAATGGGTAAAGGTCAGGAGGGAGGGGTGGAAGAACATTGAGGGGGGCGGGAAAGGGATCCCGAATGGAGGAGGGTGAGGTAGAGAAGTAGGAAGAAGAGGGTAGAGGATGAGGAAGGGTGGGGACCGGGGCCAAAAGGGGGAAGGATGACAGCTGAGGGGGAGGGATGAGGGAGTAAGGCGAAAAAAGGGTGTCAAAGAGGAGATGGAGGGGGGGGGAACAGAGGGGGTGAGCAAGGCGGGTAGGGGGAGAAAGGCAAGGAAGTGGGAGATCGAAACCAAGTGATGGAAGAGACAAAAAGGCCCAAGGCAATGATGGCAGGAATGAACCCTTTGGACCCTAACAACGTGAGGAATGAAACCAAGGGGAGGAGGGGAAACCGGGGGGCTAGAGCGAAATCCTGGTCCCAAAAAGGGGACAAGGAACCCGAGACCAAAAAGGAGAGGAAGGAGATACACCAAATAAGGGGGGAAGAGAAAGGAAGGGGGGGGGAGGGGAGGCAAGAAAAGGAGGCAGGGGAAGGTGAGAGTTACAGGAGGGGAGAGGAAGGCCAGTCGACAACCGGACAAAGCCTCGAGATGCAGCAAAGGGGGGAGGGTAGAAGGTAAAGCGGGGCGAGACCAAGGAGGGTGGCCCCCAACAAGATCTCCACAAACTCACGAGGAGGGGAGGTCACCAGAAGACAGGGGCACAGACGGATGGATGGTACAAAGAGGCGATGAGAAAAGTGGCGAATGGGAGGAGGAATCAGAACCTGCAGGGGGCAGAGGGGCCAGAACCAAGGGCGATGAGGCTCGGGGCTCGAGGGGGCCATTTTTTCCTTTGAGTGAAAATGCAAAAATTATATTACTAGGAGGAGGGAATGGATTCATTGGAGAAGGAGAATGACATCTTGTAATAGGGAGAACGCATTCCCTATGGAATTCCACTCCCAAAATGAGGTAACAAGGTTTTAGGGCTAGGAATCAGCTGTGATAGAAGTTCCCTACAACTAACTTCTTTACCTCAACAAGTAGCTTACGTCCCTCTTCTTTCTCCTTTTTCCTCTCCATGGTCTGTACCTTGCAGAACTTTCTAGCCTTGCAGATCAGCACACACATTCCTCCTCTTTTATTTCCAAAGCTCCACCCTTAGCATTCCCCTAGTTATCTTGATCATGCTTTCTAACAACTTGAGTTGTTCTCTACGTGCTACTCTCAAAGATCATGATACTAATACTGTTGCGTTTCAACTTGATTGTTCCATCTTGTGATCAATTTTAAAGTTTAGACACAACAATCTTGAGAACCACTAATGGATACTTGGGAAGGGAGTGAAAAAATAGATGAGAAAGAATTGTTTAGTTACTACATCAAGGCTCTCACAGTGGCCTAGTGAATGCTCCAACCAGAGGGGCAACGTTTCTCCACCTCGGCCTATTTCACTCCCCTTTGCATAATAAGCACATCATCCACTTGACTAATCAAAATCTTCCCATCTGATCCCCTGACCATCTCTACTCCGCCTCCTGTTTCTTCTATTAATCAACACCCCATAAGGAATCAGCTAATGACAAGCCTGACAAGATGACATTATTGTTCCCAATAAGGCAAAAACTTCATGTTTAGGTCATATTGTTCCCAATAAGGCAACAACTTCTTGTTCAACAAAACATTACTGGGCTTGCCACCATTACTTTGATGTAATGATCAATGTTCAATAAGGCAGAGGCGGCTGCCTAGGCGGTACAGGGTTGGGTTGCCTAGGCAGGCGCTCAAACCCAAAAAAAAACGGTGATTTTTTAAAAAACATTTGGATCCCCACACCTCCCCCCATTTTACGATACATAAAATTGTCTGTTTTATTATTTAATAAGTAAGTTTTGTATGTAATATATTGTTAAGATGCCGGAAGCACAAATCAAACCTAAACATTTACAACTTTAGATTGTAAATGAAATAATGTCACACATGCAATTATTTAATAAGCAAGAAGCATTAAGCAAATATTAAACTAATTAATAAAATAATTATGTTTTATGAATCATATATCAAGAAAATACGTTGCACATACAATTATTTAATAAGTAATTATTAAACTAACTAATAAAATAATAATCCAAGATTCCAAATAGATAATAACATATCAAATATATATCACAAAGTAAATAGAAAAAAATAACATCATTAGACATTAAGGGAAAAAAATACAAAACGTAATGAAAAATATTGAAATAGACCAACCTTCTTGAAGTGGACTCGATTTTGGGCCAAACCGAAATGTTTGGGATCCCAAATCTCCTCTTTTACAACCCCTATAAGCCTCAAAAAGATTGGGGTTGAATATCATTTAATATCGTGACCATTCAAGGATTTCGAAAAAAAAATTCGATCTCTCAAAAAATCTTCAAATCTAGTTTTTTTCTAGTTTTTTCTCCCTCTAAAGTTCACTAAATTTGTTTTTGGGGGCAAGAATGAGCCTCCAAACCCTTATCCCCCCTTTTAAGAGGGTAAAATGACTTTTTCTGCCCCCACCCAAAAAATGTTTTCTGCCATAGCCCTGCGTGCCGCCTAGGCGAGCGCCTTTTACCACCTAATCGGCCGCCCAACCGCCTAGGCAGGTGCCTAGTTCTGATGCCTAACACGTACCGCCTTAAGAACGCCTAGGCGGTTGGGCGGCCGATTTTTTCAACATTGGTAATGATCATTTTACTTATTTTAATTCTTTTTGCATATCATGCAATAAAAGTTCAATGGATTAAAGGAGTAACTGTGAACGGAAGATGAAGTTCTAGTTATTCAAGCATTCATCTTTCAGAGGATATTTCACAGCACATGATACTTGTCACATGTCAACATCTTGCTGCATTATGCTCATTGCGACCCTTAAAACACTGGGTTCTAAAATAGCATTGGTATCAATGTTAGTTGGCAATATGATCGTAACGATGCAGGTACCATTTTCTAGAATCAATAATGACAACAAACGATCATTGAAGAATAAAAAGTAAAACGGCATACTAGAAGAGTCCAAAATTTTCCCATTGCCCACGATTCTTTCTGACGCTTGAAGCATCTCAAACTTGTGAATGGCAATGACGCATCTCATACTTGTGGAAAGCAATCAATATAACCATACTGAAAATTTCTCCAAACTGCACCTCAGATGCTATCTTATGTACAATCCCACATCTCCCCACCTGCAATAGCCACAGAGATCTAACACTCCTCGTATGTTCCTCCTACAGGTTCTTTTATTCAGTCAAGCTCTGCTGGTTCGCTTGCAGCGGTTGGTCTGCGCAACTGTCTGCAGATCCTTTATTGCTGGTTATGGATCTTGACTTACAGCTTGATGCCTCGAATCAGCTTGAGGTGATCAAGTGGATCATTGCTGTTTCTTTGTGATTTTTGAGGTTTGATATGCATCTTTATATCTAGATTCAAGACTTCACTTCAAAAATGTTGATGAATTTCACAAACTTCTCCTTAAAAATACTGTCACCTTATTTTGTGCATAGGTTCTATAGATAGATGATAGATAGAGCATGAATCTATTTCCCCTGAAGCTTTCTCACAACCTCCTATGTACGCTTCAAATTTCAATTCATTAAGTCAATCATTCTGAAAGTTACTATGTCCTGAAATTTGAGGCAAGCACACCCTAGAGTACCCGTCTCCATTTTAATGGAAGGTAGAGATGGGGCAACACTGTTTTTGGCGCTGATGCCCTATGTAAGCCTTGATTCTCAATTCAATTACTCAAACTACTCTTAAATTTACAATGACCTGAAATTTGAGGCTCGTGTACCTTACTATACCTGTCTCCACCTTTGTGGACAGAAAATAGAGATGACGCAACACAGTTTTGTTAATTGTCAAATAATCAACGCAAATATGCATGCACAAGATTTTCTACGGGTAACATCCCCATGCTCACTTAAGGTTATGTGTAGTCAATTTCTATATAATAACATGTCTTCAATTAAAACATCTATTTTGAAAGGAGAAATTATTTAATGGGTAGTTTCAAAACTAAAAAATCAAGTTAGGGGTTCATTGTCTCTCTCATTCTGATGTAACTACATATTCTCCCTTGTTCTCCATCTTCCCTCAGGACACCCATTCTCAATCCTGGTTAGAAAAAGCAACTGCCTCATGTTAGATAGAAAACAAGGGAAGGAAGAGGAAAGAAGGGAGGGGGCGGGCAGGTAGTCTGAAGGGGAGGGAGAAAGCACAGTAGGTTGGACGTGAGAGAGTGAGGTGGGGCAAGGGATTAGGTTCTTGAGGGGATATGAAAGCATCCATGGGGGGAATATCCAATCCCTCCCTCCAATTTGTTTATTTTTTAATCTTGTGGGCCAAGTTACATATTTACCCCTCTTAAGAAAGAGCGTTTTAACTAAATATATGTTAATTAGGGCGTTAAAACATTCTAAATATAACCTATAAATATAACCTTGAGGAAGTGAGGATGCTACTCATAGAAAAACCCTTTACAACCTTGTATTCCCGATCAACACGCAGTGTCCATGTGCACATAGGAAAACATGCAAGTGCATCAGTCAGCTGTTCTAGCACATTATGCATGCCATTTGAGATGCCAAAACTCTGAGTTTCTTCTTGATTTTCGAGTAAAAGCTATATAAATAAACTTTGTATTCATCAATACATAAATACAAGTAGACATACTTATGAAATGCATTTCTAAATAACAAGAAGTCATCCATACATGGGTATACACAAGCATGTCTATGCAAACACACAAACAAAAGGTAGAAAACTTTCTAGAATGGTTATGTTAAATAGGCATCCATGAAAAGAGCTATATCCATCAGAAAATGAAGCATAAGACAACTTGGGTAACAATGAATATTCAATATTATAGACTAAGAGACGAGATGAATCTACTAATGCATTTGATACAATATGTGACTAAAAAAGAACAATATGGGAATTTCTTATGTGGATTTCCATGATGGCAATGCATAATGTACAATATATAGCTATCATCATAAATACAAGAGGCTCTGCATTATTAGTCACTTGAGCACAAGACACAGACTAAAGCATTGGCTTCCCATGAGTAAACCCTCTGGTTATTTGTAACAAGACCGTTTAAAGTGAGAGTAATGCATTCAGAATAAAAGGACTCCTGCTAGACAAGCCTCCACATTTCATGCCAATAATGCTTTGTAAAATTTGATCAAGCCAGAACGATTTATGAGATAGGCGAGACAACATCTTCATACGGAACCATCTATACAAGTTAGAAGCATTATATGATATTAACAGGACCATAAAAACTAGTTCTCCAAGGTATTGAAAGTAATATTTCACTGAACTGAATACTATATTATAAAGAGAGACTTACCAGGTTGCACCGTCCTTTCATATAGAACTGGCATAAAACCACTGGTTTAGCTTTTGTTACTGGCATCAATTTCAGCCTTTTGATCCCAAGCTCTTTGTTCTTTTTCGCTCGTTGCCGTTTCTTTGCCAACTGGATATAGAAAAACAAAGACATTTTTAACACTTCAATAAAAAAAACAATTGAACACTCCAGGAACAGAGAAGTTACTGATATTTGGAAGGATGGCATCCACCAAAAGATAAATAAGTAAATACAGATATGCTAAGGGAAAAACCAAATTATCTTGTAATGGGAAGATGATGGCACAAGTTATGCATGACAGACTTCTCTGCAGAAGAAATCCATGACAGACTTCTCTGCAGAAGAAATGGAAAAATGTAACAATGAAAATTTTGCTTGGTAAGAAGGATAAGCTTTCTAGGCCATTGCAGTCACACTGACAATTACAGCCCTGCTTATTATCTTCAAAATTCTGTTGGAGAAAAGTAGATAACATAGATGGAGCAATGCTATAGCTATAATGCATGCAAAACCGGGGGAAATCATAATTTTCCAGGTTCAATCTTCAGCCCCAACTCAATTATTTCTTTATTCAAAGGCATATTCTGAAAATGATGTCAAAGACCATAAATGTTGTCCTCCTGGTTCCATTTTATTATGGTTGTCTTTTTCTTGTTTCTTTCTAATATGTTAGGGGTCATCAGATTACCTCTTGATTGTTCTTGCAACTTTTGGGAACCAGAAAAATCTTGATTCCAATCAAGTTTGGAACTCTTTGACTTTTAGTCTTTTGGAACTGTTAGGAAGGAGACAAAACAGCATGCAACACAATAATTTCACAACCCTCACAGGTCCTTTTCATTCTGATCTAAAGATCCACTGATGCAAACTTCTTTCATAGCAAAAATATTTCCTAATGCTGAAGCTGATCCAGTTTAACGATTATTGACAATATCCATTATGATGATATATTATCCAAATTCCTTCAAATTCTGGTTCTTCTAACTTCTAAATGATGATCAACAAATTTATTATCCTATAAAAGTCCACTATTGAAATACTTAATCGACATGCCACATGATAAGTTTATTTCACATTTCTATATTAGGATATCTTTCAAGGACTTCTAAAATACTAGGTTCTTAGCACTAGCTCTGATATCATATTAGTTTTTTGTGACTTCCAGGGTAAAAATCAGTGTGCCAAATTCTGATTAACCATGCTTCGAAAATTCGAATACAACCAAACTGGGAATCAGGCATGCATTTGATTGGTTACTGTGTTGACAATTGCAACACCACTTCCAAGTCCAACTTTTGAATCCGATGCTGACCTTCCAAAAGAAATGGTCAAACTATAACACAATGTAAAGACACAAGACATTTGGCCTCTCAACATATGCAATCCACAATGAAAAACAAAGCTTACGTTAAACATCCAAGTAGATATGCCATCTGACACAAAGGTTGATAGTTTCTATAAGTTTTTCCCCTTTTTCGTGTTAGACATGCAAGGCCCAGGTTGTTGGCAGTCAACACAAATGTCCAAATTATGGACATGCAAGTACATATTCCAGACATATGTTGATGATTTTGACCTGCAAGTGAGAATTTTGGACATGCATGGAGCATGCATTGCACATCTGTATCAGCTTATAACATTATTCGTATTTACTCAATATATAACGGGTTAGAGTAATACACGTATAATTGCAGACAAACCTTATAATTCTATATGCAAATATGTAAGCATCCAAATGAGACACCATCATGGACACATATTTGTCCATGTCTTTCTTAAATAAACCAGAAGCAACAATTCTGATAGGTGTAGCTGGACTCAAGCAATATAACAAATAAGGAACAAAAGACAGGGTGGACCACAATTCGAAATGTATGGATAGTGAGTCTTAAGGGTTTGGAAGAGGCGAATAAGCCTCATGAACCAAATTGATGACAGAGCACAAATTTCATAGAAAAATACAATAGCAAGCCTTTAATTAAATTGAGCTCATAATGTCAAATGCATAATAGAAAGCACAAAGAAAGTTCCTGAAAGCACACACCTCAAAGGAGGATTCCATGGGTTGACACACTTGAAAACATCTTTACTATGAAATAAGGGAGATTTCTCTCCCTTATTGAGCCTATTATGTGCACCTTTAGGCAACTTATCAAGTAGCCAATGAAGTGGTTGAGAGTCACAACAAGAAAGGGGCTTGGTCTGAACTAATTACAGATTCAGGATCCTTAAGTCTCACGATCCTCATCTTTGTTCCTTTATTCAAACCCCATTTCTGTCTCAATCATTCTCATCATTTCTTTCATCTTCGTATTCTTCCAATTCAATAAATTGTTACTTGTACAAATTTAAAGTACATATTGTATTGTAGTTAAGCATAACCACCAGTTGATATTTGTCTTTTTTTAAGCATACCATGGTGCTCAATATAAATAAGAGATATTTATGCTAATATCCCCCAAAAACCCGTTATTATAAAAATCCCCCCAAAATGTTTGATTTTATGCTCATATTTTGGCTTTTTTCCCCCAAATTGCCCCTACTTCGAACCTTCACCTTAAAGGTCTGAAGTTTAATCAAATGGTCCAACTTCAGACCTTCAGACCTCAAGATCTGAGATGTTTTTCGCATATACATATTTCAGACCATGAAGGTCCAAAGTTGTTCAAAACCTCATAATCCGGACCTTGAATGTCAGAAGTTCATGAGAAATCCTCTCGGATCTTGAGAACCAAAGGAGGACTAATTTTGGACCTTGAATGTCCGAAGTTGAGGATTGGAATAACTTTGGACCTTCAAGGTCCATGTTAATTAGAAAAGCCTCTCATATCTCGAAATCCAAAACTTTTGGGTAATTCTCATGAGTGAGCCCAAATATAAGATGATGTTTTATCTCTTAGGGTGACTTGGTTTCCCTTCCAACAAGTCGATTCATATTCAATAGAGTCCCCTTTTCAATGAACCTCATACAATTATACCCCTTGAGCCCAAGAATAACATGTAACTCTCCATCCAAGAACACGCAAATTTTTTTTGGATTTGAATGGTTGAATTAACACATTTTCTTGACAGACCATCCATATATTTCAAGATCCTAGAGGATTTTCACGTTAACATAACTTGGACCTTGAAGGTCCAAAACCATGCCAATCCTCAACTTCGGACCTCCAAAGTCTGAAGTGTAACCTAACAAGTCCTACTTCGGATCTCAAGATCCAAAAGGCTTTCTCATAGACTTCGGACCTTCAAGATCCAAAATATGAGCTTTGGAACAACTTCAATGTCCAAAATATGTATATGAGAAAAGCTTCTTGGATCTTGAGGTCCAATGTTGGACTGTAAGGTTATACTTCAAACGTTCAAGGTGTATAGTAGGGGCAATTTAGGAAAATAAATTAATGGGGCATGAGAATAAAATCAAGCTTTTGGAGGGATTTTTATAATCAAGGTTTTTGGAGCGATAATAAAGTAAAATTTCTATCTATAAGGATACACAACACATGGTCAATTATCAAAAAAGAAAAAGAAAATTAAACACATAATACTTATTACAAACATACTTAAATATAAACCTACAAACATACACGTGTGTCGAGACATAGACAATTGTGTGCTTAATATGAGTGCATCTTCAATTTGAAGAATAATATAGAATGACTAACTAGATGGATCATACAGAATGACTAACTGCTAAATACAACTACTCACCAAGTAAACCATACTTCTAAATCTCAAAAAAGATAAAAAAAAAAGATACCTTTTTCTTTGCTTTTCTTTCTTCGGTTAAAGGGCCATGCTTTCCCCTCTTTCTACTTTCTTTAGCATCCTGCAGTAGAATAAGGATAATGATGGCAAGTTAACTCAAGCAGATATTTAGCTGATTACAAGAAAATAAATAAATAAACTGCTATGTAATGCTTCAGCAACCCTTGCAAGTCAAATTGGTTTGAATTCTTTCAGTCACTTAGAGAAATAAGAATAATATGGAACAATCACAATCAGTGGAGAATGTTCCATGCTTAATAATTTTACAATCTATATTTTAACCCATGTGATTTATAACCGGTAGAATCAGCTGACAATAGTCAGATGATCAAGCAGTGATCATGTGAGAGTTTAGAGAGTAGGAAGACTCGAGTCACCAATACAAAGATAAATGGTATAGCGAAGAGTCTCATTAGATATTTAACAAGTATGAAACACCGTTCATTTCCCCTGAGAATGCAGTGTGGTAAATTGCAAAGTATTACATAGCAGTTTTCTAGAGGATTCCATATTTATTACTGCTTCCAACATTTTTTTGGGGTTATAATAAAAGTGGAAAGCAATGCACTAACATTTAAATTTGCAAAGTACACCTAGTGAAAAAACTCCTGTATACAGTTTGCAAGAGTTTATGTTTACATTGTCATTGTGACTATTAGTTACACTATCATATTCTCTAGTAGAAACTTCAGTCATGACTTTCAGGATCTGACTATTTCCACAATGTTATTAACTTATCAAAGTTAAGGGTTCAAACAAATAACATGTACCATGAAATGTTGAAGTTGATGTCTTCCATGAACGTAATAACAAAAAAGGATTCCATGTTACATCAGTTAAGATAACAAGCAAATAGATCCCATGACAAGTACATTAGTAATTCATGGATTTTCTCTGTTCTGCGAGTTGGGTTTTCCCATCTCCAAGTTAACACCTTCACATGGTTATAAACAAATGCTATACAGATCGAATATAATGCAGTATTTCATGATCTCATCAACATATAAAAATTGATTGCCATTTTGTTCAAGAGAAAATTTAGCCTTGACAAATTCATGCCTTTGTCACTTCCCAGTTCCAACTGGCTCACATCTTTCCGAAGGACATGATCTGATCATGCCACAATTTTTTAGCAAACAAGCTGATGTTTTTAGACTTCACATCACCACTTTGAGGAATGTTACAAGGGGTACAATTGTGATCTTACATAATGTGAATTCTTTTATTGGTAGATGCTACTCATTGTAAATTTATTTTCTATATTCTCACAAGTCATTCCCATATTGCCCAAGGGCATTTTCTTCAAATAGTAATGTATATAACGTTCGCAAGTGAGCCTAATACAATGGATTTTAATCAATGTATCTTTATCTCATCTTGATAGGGTTCCCTAAATCTTGCCTCTTTCCTCATGGTTCTTTCATCTCTTCTTTGTCATTCTAACAATCTCAAATTAGTTTGAATTCTCCAATTCTCTGTAATTCAAAAACAAAAGAAATAAAGGGCAGCATAAGAGCAGCTAAAAACCGAGTCATTTAGCAAGTCATATATGATGTGGTGTTGCAAATGAATTAAGAGCACTCATTCTAAAAACACAAAGTGTGGCTCCAACGCATATTTTGAAACATGCTGCATATGAGAACTTCAGGGGGAAACCCCAAAGGAAATAACAAACTCCAACCCCTGAATGGTTAGTATGTGTGTATAGCCATAGGGGCCTCACACATGCCATTTTTTTCTCCTTGATTAATATTGTTTGAAAAATATTGTATTAATCATTATTTATCATTAAAGCTTTTCTAGCGAGAAAGTCTCTTTTCCAATAGATAGTAAATAACTCTCCTATCTCCCAAATATTGTGGGTCACTTCTCAGATATTCCAGGAAAGAAAGCCAGAGGTTGGAGAACGGCCTCCTCCTATGCCTCTATAAATTAGGGTTCCATGGCCATAGGAAAACATAGAGAAACAAAAGCTATTCTCAATCGTTTTGGAAAACCCTTGGGCTGTCTGCAATATACAGTCGAACAACACTGCCCATCAACACCTAGGATTTTAGGTGAGTCCATCATCTCCTCTTTTTCTCAACACTGGTATCAGAGTAAAGGTTGTTATCAAGTGTGCTGCTGTAATTTTCCGTTCTCAAATTTATGCTCTCTACATTCGCCTGAGCTGTGAGTTGCAGTCACCTGAGCCGTGAGTCATATTCTTTATTTATTCATTTTTATCTCCATAGTAGGATAATGGTACCATCGTTGAATTTCCTCTCCTTGTCATATATAGCATCCTCGCGAATTTCACTGCAATTTTGGGAGTACTCTCTATAGATCACAGCCTACACAGCAGACAGTCGCACAAATAGGGTTCTCGACCCTCTTTATTATTATAATTATTATTATTTTTGAAGCAAGTTTGGTTCTTTTAAATACATATTATGCTTTGCATCTGGCTGTAAATTTCGTTAAAAACCATAATCTCTGGTATCTCCTCCAAAGCATGCCAAGCATTTTGCACGTGCATCGCATGATTTTGCATGCTTAATTTTTGGGGTTCAACTATGCCATTTAGAACCTAATACTAATAGAGAACATGAGTGCAGAGTGACATGGTTGTAGCTTGTTTTGTAATATGTGCTCTGCTGGTTTGCACTGATATCGTACTTGGTTTGTTTTTTATGAGGAATTTGTTCATACATCATAGATACTTGTATTTGAAGAAAGAAAGTTCACAGAATTTATCCAAGAAAGAGTTTTATTATTTAATTTACGAAAGAGTCAGTTTCTTATAATAACTTATGTTGTGCTTCCGCTATTGATATTAGATTATTCACAATTATTCCCTTTGTAATTATCATTGAAAGGAAGTTGGGGGCTCTCAAAGCTATACAAGTAGACTTTTCCTTGGTCAAATGTTCATGTGCCTTCAATTCCCTGTTAATCTTCTCTCTGTTAGCACCCCATTGCACTTTTTTATTTTATTTTTATTTTTAGTTTCTTTTTTGCAATGCTTGGTTTATAATGTAGGGATATTTCTTTTACGGATATTCTGTTTGCATCGTAATCTTCTTTGCTTGCATAATTTCCTTATGCTTTGATCTATTTAAGTGGGCAAAATTCATGATCTTGATTTTGTGAACTAATTTTCTTGATTGTGTTCAATATTTTGTTGGGAATAGCAAATAGTTGTTGTTGTAAACAATAACAGTAGACCCTCTAGTATGGAATATTAGTCTTATGTTCACTCGCTTCCTCTCTCTCTAGGATATTAAAGAACAAGAGCTGGTGTAAACTAGTTTGTTGCCTCATTTTTCTCTAAGTACTTGCTTCACACCAGGGTAGATTATGTTCTAGATTCAAACCCACCAGTTTTAGAGCCTAATGCCAATGGTCAAGCTAGAAGACAATTAGAAAAATGGTTAGAAGATGATAAAGTAGTTAGAGCCATAATGTCGAGTTTTATAGAGGATGACTTAATTAGGGTCTTTGAGGACCACACCACAACTCAAAGTATGATGGATGCCCTATCTGAAAACTACGGGGCTACTTCTAAGACTCACGTCCAACTATTACAAAAGTGTAATTCTTGCAGATTGAAGGAAATAGACTCAGTGCCCGAGCATGTCAACAAAATAACAGTGCTTGCTAAGGACCTTGCTGTAGCCAGGAATCTAGTCCCTGACCGCATGCAAGTGTCCATTGTCCTCGATAGCCTCCCTCCAATTTGGGAGCCTGTTGTGATTGCCTTAAACCATTTTGCACATGACACTACCATGCTAGATCTTCCCATGCACCTAAGCTTGAAGCTGAGAAAAGAATGAGGAAGAAGTCAAATGAAATCCACTTTGCTCAAAGTTCCTCTTCTCAAAACCCTAAGAAACCTAACAATAATGAGAACAATAATAATAATAAGTACAAGGGAAAGGGAAGAAATTTTAAAAATCAAAAGAAGAAGGCTGATGGACATGTTTTTATTGCATGAAGACTTGGCACATCAAGTTTAATTTTCCTAAATATAATTATTCTAATAAACCAGTAGATTTATATGAAAGATGACACCTATTGCGATGCACTTGGTGTCAATACTTATAAGTTGTGCCTAACTGGAGGAACGAATCTCCTACTTACTGATACTTTGTATGTGCTAAAAATGAGGCACTATTTAATTTTTGTTCCAATGTTAGACAACAAAGGGTATTAAATATGGTTCAAGTCTGGTCGGGTCACCATTGGTATACATTCTCGAGCATTGGTGTATGAAACTAAAGTTAACTTGTACTGATTGGATATTAATACAAATTCATCTCATTTTGGTTATATTAATGTTTCCTTTGATGCTCATGTGTGCATGGATGATTCATCTATATGGCATTTAAGATTAGGATATATAAAGAATTATAAAATGAACAAAATGGTTAAAAGATGCCTACCCCCCAACTTAAGAGAAATTGTATTCAAAACATGCGAGCCCATGTATTTCTGGTAAATTAACTACGAAAACCTTTTCCTAAAGGAAAAAGATCTAGTGAACTACTTAATATTGTTCAGTCTGATATATGAGGCTCATTAAACGTAAAAACACATAGAGGTATGGAATATCTCATAACATTCCTATATACTTATTCTCGTCATGGATATGTATGCCTAATTAGTAGAAAATTATATTCTTTAGAAACATTTAAAGAGTATAAAGCCGAGGTAAAAAACCAACTACGAAGACATTAAAATTCTTAGAACAAACAGGGGGGTGAATATTGTTCCGATTTATTTACCGCGTTTTCTAAGGAGCATGGCATAAATCACCAAACCACCATCTCATATACACCACAATAAAATGGTGTAGCTGAAAGAAAAAAAGGACTCTAATGGACATGGTTAGTATATAATGAGCCATTCAGATTTATCACCTCATTTTTGGGGTGAGGCTCTAAACACTGCAATGTATAATATTAATCATGTTCCAACTAAATAGACTTAACCCCTGATGAATTAGGGACTGATCGGAAACTAGCCTTTAGTATTTTAAAAAGTTGGTATTCTTGGACACATGGGCTCGTGCCACCACAAAATAGAGATAAAATTTTTTGATGAACCACAAAATAGAGATAAGTTACAAAGTAAAATTATCAAATGCCCCTTTACAGGTTATTCAGAAAATTCTAAGGGCTACAGACTTTATAACTATGATACTAGATCCTTAGAAGAGAGCCGTGATGATCAGTTTTTAGAAAATATTGATAATGAATGCACTTTAAATAAGCCTATTGACTTACACGAAATTGATAAAGATAAGGGTTTCGAAGACCCTGTTACTCAATCTCCCTCTACAAGTGGTGAGAATGATTCACTTGAACCTAGTATACCAAATAGCCCTACAAGAACTAGAGCCCCACCTACTACTTTCAGAAGAATTTTATGTATTTATGAATAAAGACAATTTTTCTCCAATGAGTTAGAATAGAATAGATGAATCTCAAAGCTATAGTGGAGCTACCATCTCACATGACTCAGCTGAGTGGATTGAAGCCATGGAAGATGAAATTGATTCTATTAAAAGAAATCAAGTTTAGGAGTTGGTTGACCTCCTTAAAGATAGAAAAGCCATTGGTTGCAAATGGGTCCTAAACGAAGAACTTAATGCAAAAGGATCTATAGAAAAATACATAGCTAGATTGGTAGCTAAGGGGTTTACCTAGAAGAAGGGCATAGATTATGTAAAGACTTATTCTCCAGTAGCCAAGTTTACATCTATTACGATCATCCTAATATTAGTTGCATATTATAATTTAGAATTTTTGTAAATAGATGTTAAAACAACCTTCTTGAATGGAGCATTAAAAGAAGACATATACATAAAACAACTAGAAGGATATGTAATTAAGGTCAAGGAGACCACCTATATAAACTTAAGAAATCTTTACATAGTCTAAAACCAATGTTTTAAAAAACGGTCGGCCTGGCGCCTAGGTGGCCTGAAACAAAAAACTGCTCGCCTAGACCCAGGCGGCCCTACACGGGCAGATATACCTGGGCAAGGGCTCAGGCGAGCTAGACGGGCGTCCAGGGATGCAAGGAGTTTCTCATTTTTTTTAAACTACGGGGCACTCTAGGTTTTGGGCGCCTACCTAGCGTTTTTTGAAACCTTGAGGCTCATCTTTTCTCTCATAAAAAAGGATTCCTAATTAAATCCGAGCTCTATAATCACCAGCCTCACGGCACACCCCTCTCTAATCTCGGGTTTTTGGTTCTCATCCACGCTTCATCGATTTTACTAACATTAGTATCAGAGAGATCCAAGTTCTATCTTACTCATATTCTGGAAATTGTTTTTTATGCCGGAGCTCCTCTTATTTTCCATCTCTCTCACGCATTACCTATTTGCGATTCATTCCCTTGTGATATTTTTTTATCTTCGCGATTAATGCACGATTTGTTTTTCCCTCCCATGTGAAACTTCTATATGCAATATGTAAACTCATCATTTGAACCCCTGTACTTCAAAGCTTCAACTACATAACAAGAAAAATATTCAATATTGTTTTCCTTTGACTTTTCAAAGGGAGAAGCAGATAACAAGGTGCTTTGCATCATATAGAACCTCGTCACTTCTTTTTTTTTCCTTTTTGCTCTTTCCGCAACAGTCTTCTCTCTCTGTCTAGATTTTTTCAGAGAGAACCAAATAATATATATAGCGAGAGAGAGAGAAAGAGTAATGATCCTATAGGACCCTCCCCCACCCATGTGTGTAGGACCCCAAAGGATTACCATTAAAATAGGCACGAATCTCTAGAAAAGTTATCACATAAGTGTGAAACTTGACTTTTCTATAGATCCGTGTCAAATTTAATGGTGATCCTTTGGAGTCCTACACACATGGGTGCGAGAGGGTCCTATAAGATCATTTATCAATCACATGGGTGTGGAACTTGACTTTTCTATAGATCCGTGCCAAATTTAATGGTGATCCTTTGGAGTCCTACACACATGGGTGGGAGAGGGTCCCATAGGATCATTTCTCATATATATATATATATATAAAAACAAAACTCAAGCACGTATTTGCCCTTATCCATCAAATCTCCTTTACTCCTTTTCAAAAGAGAGAAGATAAGCTTATGCAGGTTTAGCAAATAAAATACATGGTATATCTTTTGAACGTATTTTTGTATCTTTTGGCAAGATATATCGCTTTGATGTATTTTATTCATCTGATACTACTAATATGAAAGATATATCCTAATTCTCTCGCAAATAAAATTCAACAAGATATATCCTTTGGTTGTACTTTTATTTGCTTGGTATATCTCTTTAATTATTGCTAATCTTTATCTCCTACATACGTGGACATATTGGCTTAAAATAAAACTTTATCAAAACTTGAAGATTTGGCTCTTGAAAGGTTTCTAATATACATGCTTTCTTTAATTGGCTGGTCAATAGAAAATCTAACGTTGGCAAGTGCTCTCTCTCTCTTTATTTTTAATACGTGGGGTCTCTCTCTCTCTATTTTTAATACGGAGGGGTTGTTCCTCTCTCTTTCTCTCTCTATTTTTTAACCATGTCAAAATAGGGACACACAAAGGCTACTCCTCTCTCTCTAATTTTTCTCACGAAAAACCCAAATAATATTGAATTATTTTTTGGTGGCTAATTTGGCTGGTATTGATTTTATTCTACCATCTATTTACTTCTCTCTTTTTCTACCTGATTTAATAGAAGCCCAATTTTAGTTGCATTCATGCTTTCTTGACATTGGAATATATTTGCTTATACTACTTGGTAATACTCCCACTGAGATTACTCGTTTATACTGCTAATATTTCTCACACACTTCATATTGCTCATGCACCCCAGATAAGTAAAATAAAGGAGAATTTATATTATCTTTGATAATTGTAGTCCATGCTTATTGATTGGGAGCATGCCTATTTCATCAAATTTTTTAAGGCATCACTTGATAACTGATATTGGTTATGAAATTAATTGTAGCTTTCTTTGTACAAGCATTGACCACATATTAAATAATTTTGGTATTTTATTTAGCTTCTTTTAACAATATTATTTATTTAGAACTTAGAAAGAAGTTCAATTGTTAAAACATAACTTAGAAAATGGCCAGCAGAATAATAGTAACAGCTGAACTTTCAAGAATTGAAAAATCAAATGGAACCAATTTTGGCATGTGGAAGAGGAAGATGGAATATTCCTCATCCAATATAAAATTACATATGCACCAAAGGAAAATCCACCAATAGTTGGTGATAAACCAACTGAAAAAGAAAAGAAAGTTAGAAAAACTCTTACAAGATGACCTCATAGCTAAAACATCAATGTTAACTTTATGCAAGATGACATTATTAAAGTTTTCAAACATCATGAAACATCTAAGAAAATGCTGGATGCAATAAAAATAAACTATGACTCAACCTCTGACACTCACCTCCAATTGCTATTAGAGCAATATAACTCATTCAAAATAACGAGGGTGATAATGTAGTGGAGCATGTAAACAAAATGCATATTACGGCTAAAGACTTAGCCATTGCTAGGAATGAAGTTCCTGAGCGCATGCAAGTTTCCACAATCTTAAATAGCCTTCCACTTTTATGGAGGACGGTAACAATAGCGTTTAAGTTGAATGTCAGATCTCTATCATTAGGGGACCTACCTATGCAACTAGCATTAGAGCAAGAACACGTGAAAGAAGATAAAAAGAGTGAGCTTATACTTGCTCAAGGACCTCGCACATCTAGCCAACCTAAGCTTAACAACCAAAAATGTCAATGAAGATTTAATAAGAGGAACAATAGGTTGAAAAACAGAGGAACCACTAGGCCCCACAACTAAGAAATTAAACAAGGACCATCAAAATGCTTCTTATGCAGTCAGTCAGATCACTTCAAAAACCGATGCCCACAAAATAAAAACCCGCAAAATCCAAAGCATAACGGAAATGGAAGCAAGAGGCGTGAAATTGTTTGTGTGGTCTCTGAGTGCCTACTTACAGACCACAACATCAAAGGATGGTAGGTAGACTCAGGCGTTAATCGGTATATTGGTAACTCAAAAGGCCCTTTTGAGGACTTCAAAGAAATAAAAGCTAGGGAAAAACACATTTATATGGGGCACAACACCTATTCTGATGTATTAGGTGTAGGAACTTGTAGGTTGTATGTAGGGCCAATCAACATTGTATAAACTGATGTATATTTTGCCCCTTGTATGAGGCGAAATATTGTATGTCTCCTTGCTCATTAGAAAGGGCTTTGAAGTCCGCTTCTGATCATTGAACGTATCAATCGAAAAGCGTGAACAAATTTATGCCTAAGGACACTTGGTAGATGACCATAACTTGTTCCTTCTTCAAGTAAATGAAAAAGATGATAATAAAAATTTTACTTATTCTGGTTTTGATTATGCAATAGTTGTTGATGCATACACTTGGCATCTTAGGCTTAGCCAAATAGGAAAAGACAACATAAATCAGTTAATAAGGAAAGGTCTTATTCCAAACCCAAATGATGTAGAATTCTCAGCACTACTTGTCAGGAAAAATGACAGGAAATTATTCAATAAAGGAGAAAAAGCAAATGAGTTATTGAATGTGGTCCACTCATATATTTATAGCCCTCTCAGTATTAAAACTCATAGAGGGATGTCACACTTCATCACTTTTATTGATGATTTTTCTAGGTTTGGATATGTTTATCTAATCCACCATAAATCAGAAGCCTTAGAAATCTTTAAAATATATGAAAAGGAAGTAGAAAACTAATTAGGTAGAAACACAAAAGTTCTTAGAACTGATAGGGGAGGGGAATATACATCTAAAGCTTTCAATACTTATTGCCAAGAAACCCTAATCTAACCAACTTAAAGAAGTGGGGGTCAACTGCACATGTTCTAATTCCTTATCAGCACAGAAATAAGTTAAAAAACAAAACTCTAGTTTGTAATTTATAGGATACCCTGAAGATTCAAAGGGTTATCAATTTTATCATAAAGATACGGGACTCGATGAAATCACAGATGCCGAGTTCCTACAAGATTTTAATGAAGAAAATCTATCTGCGATGGATAATGATAATCCAATTAATACCATAGGTGACTTAGAAATACTACCTACAGTGGAAGTACTCACACACCCAATGTTAAGTGGTCAAACGAGGTCTGGAGCTCCTCCATCATACCTTGATGATTTCTATATCTACATGAGTAAGGAGATAGACAACCTTATTGACCTAGATGAAATCCATGATCCCTTTAACTTCAATGATGCCATGAAGTTACAAGAATGGCTTAACGACATGTGAGAAGAATTAGATTCTATTGAGAAAAATAAAATTTGGGATCTATGTGATTTACCATCAGATAAGAAACATATAGGTTCGAAATGGGTACTTATAAAGAAGCTAAAATCTGATGGATCAATTGATAAATTTAAAGTTAGGTTAGTGGCAAAAGGTTTTACCCAAAGAAAGGGAGTCGATTATGTCGACACTTATTTCCCTATTGCAACGTTTATATCCATCAAACTAATTTTGATAATCGTTGCATATCGTGACCTAGAACTTTACCAAATGGATGTAAAGACAGCATTCTTTAATGGCGAACTAAAGGAAACCATCTACATGAAGCAATCTGACGGCTTCGTAATTAAAGATCAAGAAAATAAAATATATAAAATTAAATAAGTGGTTATATGGTTTCAAACAATCTTCAAGACAAAGGTAACATTTCTTAATGCCATCCTACAGATGGAAATATGAAGTAAATAGATTGGACCATTGTGTGTATGTCTTGAAGAGTGGGAGTATATTCACAATCCTCTCATTATATATGGATGATATCCTATTAGCTGGAAATAACTTGGAAATGATTGATAAGGCCAAGTCATGGCTTTCTTCTCGGTTTGAGATGAAAGACATTGGAGAAGTCGTATGTCCTACGCATAAAAATAACTAGAGATAAAAAATCTAGAATTATACTTGAGCCGAGAGAGATACCTTGACTCTGCTCTTAAAATATTTAAAATCGAAAATTGTAAATCATTGTCTACTCCTGTTGAAAAGGGAGTGAAGTTGTCTAAGAAGGATTGTCCAATAGAAGGACGAGAAAAGCCTAATGTTCCCTATGCACAAGTTATTGGTAGCTTAGTGTATGCAGTACGATGTACAATACCACATTTGAGCTATGTTGAATAGATATTAAAGTAATCCAGGCATAGCCAATTGAAAAACAGTTAAAAGAATTCTAAGGTATATTACGAGAACAAAGTATCTAAAATTATGTTTTCAAGCAGATAAGCTTGAAATTATAACATATTCAGATGAAAATTTTGTTGGGGATAAGGACGAAAGTAAGTCCACCTCAGAGCACGTTTTCCTCTTTAAAGGTGCAGTTGTTTCTTAGTCTAACAAGAAACAAAGGTATGTTGCTGAGTACACACAGCAAGCAAAGTACATTGCATGTAGCATTGCATGTACTTTCACCGTCTGAATAAAGCGCTTCATAGATGACTTGAAGCTGCAAATAATCGACGGACCGATCCAAATGTTTTGTGATAATCAAGCTGCAATTAAATTAATTCAAAGTGGAGTAAATAGTTCCAAAGGAAGACATATAGATGTCCAATATCACTACATTCAAGATGCAGTTGAGAAAAATGAAGTAACTGTTAGTTACTTGCCCTCATCAGATATGATCGCTGACCCATTGACAAAGGGTTTAAGCGTTGAACTACTTTTTAAGCACACTAGCTTAATGGGAATTAAAAATGTTTAAGTTAGTTAGTTTTCGTGAGTGACAAATCCGCATTAGCGTAAAAATCACCATGATGGACATTTGCTATGAGAGGCATATCCGCTAAAGCGTGAGAAAAACCTCATGAAAAGATATTGTCTTAAAGGTCATATTTTAAAGTGGGAGTGTGCCTATAACTTATTATTGTGTTTGACCATTATGGCCAAGTGGGAGATGTTGGCACGTATAACCATGAGGCCTCACGTGGCCTTGTGTATAATTGTGGGCTTCACTATTTTTATGGAGGAATCCCATGTTTTATTTAAGCTTATCCATTCATAAAATTGTTTTAAAGTAATATATAAATAATTAATTATTTTTTAAAGCCTTTTTTCCATCGTTCATATGGATGAGTATCCCTGAAATCAGGGAAGTAGTTTTCGCAGAGACCTGTTGGAGAAAAAGGAACGTTGGCCCATCTTTTTATAAATATGGGAAGACAGGGAGAGGAGAGGACACAAGAAAATTACAGAGACTCCCATTAACATTAAGGCTCGTCTTCTCTCACATAAAAATGGATTCCTAATTAAATTCGGGCCTTGCAATCACCAGCCTCATGACACACCCCTCTCTTATCTCAAGTTTTTGGTGCTCATTCGCGCTTCATCGATTTTACTAACATTGGTATCAGAGCGATCCAAGTTCTATCTTACTCATATTTTGGAAATTGTTTTTTATGCTGGTGCTCCTCTTATTTGCCATCTCTCTCACGCACTGCCTATTTGCGATTCATGCCCTGGTGAATTTTTTTTATCTTCATGACTAATGCACGATTTTTTTTCCCCTCCCATGTGAAGCTTCTATATGCAGTATGTAAGCTCATCGTTTGAATTCATGTCCTTTAATGCTTCAACTACACAACAAGCAAAATATTCAATATTGTTTTCCTTTAACTTTCAAAGGGAAAAGACTTTACAAAGGGAGAAGCAAATAATAAAGGTGCTTTGCATCATATAGAACCTAGTCGCTTTTTTTTTTTTTTTCCAAAAACTCAGTGGGAAAGATCCCCTTACCCTGATAGGAAGGAAGCCTGGGTAAAACAGCTAGCGTGTTAGGAGATATGTTCACAACGGCTAGATCCCGAGCTCCATTCCTAACATGGTAAACGGATCGTTCCCACAGAGCTATCAAGAAAAAAAGGAAAAAAAATGACAAGGTTCTATATGATGCAAAGCGCCTTTGTTATCTACTTCTCCCTTATAGAAGTCTTCTCCCTTTGAAAAGTCAAAGGAAAACAATATTGAATATTTTGCTTGTTGTGTAATTGAAACATTGAAGTACAGCGGTTCAAACGATGAGTTTACTTACTGCATATAGAAGCTTCAAATGGGAGGGGGGGAAAAATCGTGCATTAATCATGAAGATAAAAAAAATTCACCAAGGCATAAATCGTAAATAGACAGTGCGTGAGAGGGATGGCAAATAAGGGGAGCATAATATAAAAAACAATTTCCAAAATATAAGTAAGATAAAACCTGGATCGCTCTGATACCAATGTTAGTAAAATCGATGAAGTATGGATGAGCACCAAAAACCCGAGATAAAAGAGAGGTGTGTCGTGAGACTGGTGATCACAAAACCTGGATTTAATTAAGAATCCCTTTTTATGAGAGGGAAGATAAGCCTTCCTGTTTACAAGAGACTCTATAATTTTGTTGTGCCTTCTCTCCTCTCCCTATCTTCCCAAATTCATAGGAAAATGAACCAACGTTCCTTTTTCTCCAACTGGTCTCTGAGAAAACTACTTCCCTGATTTCAGGGATACTCATTCATATGAACGTTGGAAAAAAGGTTTTAAAAAATAATTGATTATTTATATATTACTTTAAAACAATTTTATGAATGGATAAGCTTAAATAAAACATGGGATTCCTCCCATAACAATAGTGAAACCCACAATTACACGCAAGGCCACATGAGGCCTCATGGTCACACGTGCCAACATCTCCCACTTGGCCACGATGGTCAAGCACAATAATAAGTTATAGGCACACTCCCACTTTAAAATATGACCTTTAAGACAATATCTTTTCATGAGGTTTTTCTCACGCTTTCGCAGATATGCCTCTCATAGCAAATGTCCATCATGAAGATTTTCACGCTAATGCGGATTTATCACTAACGAAAACCAACTCACTTAAACATTTTTAAGTCTCATTAAGCTAGTGTATTTAGAAAGTCGTTCAATGTTTAGACCCTTTGTCAATGGGTCAGCGATCATATCTGATGAGGGCATGTAACTAATAGTTACTTCATTTTTCTCAACTACATCCGAATGTAAAGATATTGAACATCTATATGTCTTCCTTTGGAACTATTTGTTCCACTTTGAATTAATTTAATTGTAGTTTAATTATCACAAAATATTTGGATCGGTCCATCGATTATTTGCAGCTTCAACTCATCTATGAAGTACTTTATCCAAACAGCGAAAGTACATGCAATGTACTCTATTTTCTGCGTGTACCTAACAATACACCCTTGTTTCTTGTTAGACCAAGAAACAACTGCACCTCCAAAGAGGAAAACATGCCCTAAGATGCACTTACTATCATCTTTATCCCCAACAAAATCTGCATCTGAATATCCTATAACTTCAAGCTTATTTGCTTGAAAACACAATTTTAGATGTTTTGTTCCCTTAATGTACCTTAAAATTCTTTTGATTGCTTTCTAATGGGCTATGCCCAGATTACTTTGATATCTACTTACAAAACCTTTAACATAGCTCAAATCTGGCCTTAGACATCGTACTACATACACTAAGCTACCAACAGCTTGTGCATAGTGAACATTAGGTTTTTCTTGTCCTTCTACTTGACAATCCTTCCTAGACAACTTCACTTCAATAGGAGTAGACAATGATTTACAATTTTTCATTTTAAATCTTTTAAGAACAGAGTCAAGATATCTCTCTTGGCTCAAGCATAACATTCTAGATTTTCTATCTCTAGTTATTTTTATGCGTAGGACATATGATGCTTCTCCCATATCTTTCATCTCAAACCAAAAAGAAAGCCATGACTTGGTCTTATCAATCATTTCCAAGTTATTTCCAGCTAATAGGATATCATCCACATATAATGAGAGTATTGTGAATTAACTCACTTTTCAAAACATACACACAATGGTCCAATCTATTTACTTCATATCCCCAGTTGTAGGATGGCATCATGAAATGTTAAGTACCATTGTCTTGAAGATTGTTTTAAATCAGATAAACACTTATTTAATTTTATGTACTTTATTTTCTTGGTCTTTAATTATGAAGCTGTCAGGTTGCTTCATGTAGATGGTTTCCTTTAGTTCACCATTCAAGAATGTTGTCTTTACATCCATTTGGTAAATTCTATTTTAAGCCAATATGGTCACATATATAAGAGATAAAGATCAACAATATACCAAGCAAATAAAAGTACAGCCAAATGATATATCTTGCTGAATTTTATTTGCAAGAGAAGTAAGATGTATCTTTCATATTAGTAGTATTGGGTGAATAAAATACAACAAAGAGATATATCTTGCCAAAGGATACAAAAATATAGTCAAAAGCTATACCATGTATTTGATTTGCTAAAACTACATAAGCTTATCTTCTCTCTTTTGAAAGGGAGTAAAGGAGATTTGATGGATAAGGGCAAATACGTGCCTGAGTTTTGTTTTTTTTTTTATTTGGTTCTCTTTGAAAAAAATCTAGACAAAGAGAGAAGACGATTGCAAAAAGAAAAAAGAACAAAAAAAAAAAGTGATGAGGTTATATATGATGCAAAGCACCTTTGTTATCCGCTTCTCCCTTTGAAAAGTCAAAGGAAAACAATATTGAGTATTTTGCTTCTAAACAAAAGCCTCTCACACCAACTTCTTTGCACCCCATTCTAAATCTGTTGCATGTGGAATGCCAATGCTTCTCAAACCTAAACATGTGAAAAGGGGAAGACATTTCACTCCCATTACAAGCTATCAACTTACAAAGTTAGGGAAACTTGATATGTTATATAATAACTATTACTTTTCATAATGTGGGTGTAAGTGCCTCAGTGGATCCAGCAATGGCCCATGGATCACAAAGTGTTGCCTATGAAACTACCTACCTCTTCTTTCGGGGTCTTCAGGACTAAAATGAACTGTCAGCTAGCAACATGGAGTAACATATATAGTCTCATTACGATTGTCAAATTCAGTCTAAAAGGAAATAGGTTTAATGAAAATCACAAAAGCTGCTCATATCAAGATTTTACACAGCAGTAGATTCTCATACCTTACTTCTTGATGCCGCCCCATATTGAGTGACAATTTCCTTGGATGCATTGCTGAACAAACCTGGATTCATCACTTTATCATCAAAAGTTCCTTTACCACTACCCTTTTTATTAGAACTCTTCTTCTTAGATTTTTGACAATTTCCCTTGCTGCTTGAATTTCCTCCATTAATATTCTCGTTATCACTAAAAGATGGCAGTAAATATACCCCATACGTATAACCCATAGAAGTGGAAACCACTATTTCTTTATCTTTCTTTAACTGCTCGGATTCAATACAAGCAAGGTCTAAAGCATTGTTAAGCATCCATTCTCCAGATATCTGTCCTTCTTCCAGTTCCATGTCCTCAATGACCTCCAAGCATTTGGAAGATCCACAATCCTCCAAAGTTTTTGAACTATTATTGCATTCAGCTTTGCAAGGTGAATCTACTGCAACTATCTCATTTCTTTCATTAGAAATGAGATCATGTCCCTGAACTGCGTCAGTCTTCAGTTCTTTAGAGAGAGATGGATCATGGAAATCTTTGAGATCATCTAAAAGTTTAGAAAGTCCATCTCTCTCTAAAAGAGTCCTAGAACCCGATGCATATAATTGCAGGGTAACATGACCATTTTGCTCAGGATGAGAACCAATAGGGGAAACAGGAACCTCTCCATCTTCAAGCTCCTCAACTAAAGTTGATGCAACAGGCCCATTTCTTTTCTCAAAAGTTTCTAATTTAGAACAATCTGTAATAATAGGCCTCGCACAAGAACCAGAAGAAATCAGAAGCTGTGTATCTTGAACCAGTTCATCATCACTCTGCCTAATCAAATTCCCATTGGGGCAATGCTCCAGGCCTCCTCCAGACAAACCAACTACATTATTCTGCAAAATCGAACTCCCATTAGGGCATTGTCCCACCCCTTCCAGCAAATCAATGGCACAAAAATCGCCATTTGATCCAAAAACTGTGTCATCGAGATCATCAGTAGATCCCAATCCTCTCTCAAGATTCAAAGAATTTTCAGGTTCATGAAATTGCTCCGAAGAAGTACTCTTCAAATGATCAGAACTAATGGTGAGAGAATCAGAAGCCTTACCGTGGTTCTCAGTTCCAGGAATGAGAAGATGAGAGGAACTAGGGTTCGCAGAAGGGGAGGAGGTTTTCTTAGCGGGAGGTGTAGAGAGAGGAGAGTTGGGGAAGAGAGAGAAAATCTTAGAGAGAGATTGGAGAGTTGAGCTATTGAGATGGCGAAGCCAGCTGCGTGGAGAGGCGAGGAGGGAGCGTAATTTCTCATCTTCATTCATGGCAGCCATGACAGAAGCGCTTCGCGCGTTTCGGACTTTCCCACACTCGGAAGTTTTTGAAAATTAAGAAACAGAAAACAAACCTAGTTGAAAATTCCAACATGGACTAACATAAATGGTTTCATGCGGGCTGGACCCGCATGGCTACATATACGGTCCAAAAAGTGTAAAGCATCCATCTTGAAAATAGATGCAGGCAGATGTTCCATCTAAAAACAATATAAATTAATGCTCCAAATGTTTTTTTATCAGAAATATTATTTCTTCTTTTTAAAATTTACTTATTTTGTCATATTCATGATCTCCATGTTAGTGATTACATGTCTTAAAAAAAATAAGTCCAAAAATCTATCTCGAAAATAGATTTATTAAATAGGCCCAATTTCTACCTATCCAGGCTTGGTCGCATAAAAACCGGGTCCTTATCAAAGCTAGAGCATCTTCTTGTGCAGTTCCTCTAATCTCTCCAATAAGGACAATACTTGAAATAGAAATACAACTATTTAAAGAACAATTGCATTAGAAATTAGTGTATCATACTAATTGAATTGTGATTAGAACCTGGTTTCTATGTAGCCAAGCCCACATATGTAGAAATGCGGGCCTCTTAATAAATCTATATTTGAGATAGATTTTAAGAATTAATTTTGAAGTATATGTAATCTCTAACATAGAGATCATGAATATAAAAAAATAAATAAATTTCAAAAACTATAAATAATAATTCTAGTAATAAAACATTTGAACCGTTACTTTCCATTGTTTTTAAATGGAACACCTACTTGTAACCATCTTTAATATGGATGCTTTACAATTTCTAGACCGCATATGTAGAAATGCAGTCCACATTAGGCGTAGAACTCCAACCACTAGGCTACATGGGTTCACATTTATTTTGCCTATATCCAATAAACCATCAATAAGAAATCATGTTTCCATCCAAAACACAGTATGTAGTGGAAAAGGAAAAAGGAAAAATATCTTCATAAACTCTATTTTTAAGTTCCATTTCTCCATAGACCAAAGATTCAAGACCTATTTTGATCCGTAGAGATTTCATCTATTATATTTTCTTCAAACTCCTAGACCAACTTTATTTATTTTTGCCCCGACAAATTTTAAAAATGCATCCTTTCTAAACCCCCTCTCCTTTCATGTTTTGCAATATATCTACCTGGAAATAGGGAGAGAAAATGGTATTTGGTGGTGGAGGAAAGGAAGACTCGAGTATAATATTACTGTGGCTGCTTTTTTTAGGCTAATTTTAACTGATGTGAGCCCGTATTGCGTACATTTTCATCAATTTGTCTCTTTGAGGAAAAACTGATCTCTCAATTGTGATGGTATTGGTCATTAAGACTTGCCTCTCACATAAACGTTTTAGTTGGTAATTGGGTGTATTTTTTAACATTGTGTATTGGCTTTTATCTTGGTCGTTCTTCTCTAGAGACTAGTTGAGGCGTTTGTGTTGGCGTCGCTCTTCTCCACAAACCAATTTGAAGCTCATTTTCTCAAGCTTCATTTAAACTCAACCAACAAAAGAAACTTAAACATTATCTTATCATTAGGTAAACTTTTTTCCTTCTTTTTTTCTTTTGTCTACTTTTATAGTCTCCATGCAATTTCATGCAAGAATTGAAAGTTTTGTTTTTCTGTAAATTTTTAGAATATTTTTTGTGAGTAATCTGATGTAGCACTTACTGATATTGTTATCTCGCATAACCTTGTGGCTAATTATAAGAGAACTATAACGTGTTAAGGTCTAAAATGGGTTTTTTTTATGTTTATTTGATGTTGCCCTTACCAAAACGTGTCATGGTTGGTTTTTTCTCTCTATTTACAATTTGTTCGTTAACTCATGACTACAAATCTTTAAGTAATTCTTTCATTGAACTTGCAATGTTTAGAGGATACTAACATAAACTTAATGCCTATTAGTTAATTAAATCAAACTAATCATTTTATCTATTTTTTTATTTTCTTATTATTTATATCTAGAAAATTTTATGATTTTTCATTAGTAGTGCTTTTAATCACGTACAAAGCACCTTTTTTTTCTTTTTTCTTTTTCAGGAATGGTGGTGGTACCCCCACACCTAGTAACCACATTGTGGTTTGCATTCCTATGGCTAATGCCACCCCGCTAATACCTTCAAAAATTTGACTCTTAGTCAATTTAAAAAAAACCGGTAGGGTTTTCTGCCTTCTCCACTTAATTACCAAAAAAACTAAGTACATGATTTTTACTAGTATATTATAATTTAATATTCCAAATCCAAAAAAAAACTTAAAATCCTAAAAATAAAATAAAATTATACATCTTTTAAAATTAAATAAAAAAATTTAAAAAAAAATGGCCCTCCATTGCTGCCCCTAAACAGAGGAGTTGGAAAGTTACCATGGCGCTTGCCATTTATTTTCTTGTGTTGAGAGGAATGAGTGTTGTAAAGTGTTGGAAGAATTGGGTCAGGAGCAAATATTGTCGGAATTTGTATCCTTTCAGTTCATGTTACTAAACTTGTTGGGGAATGCTTGGAAAATCAAGTGGAAAAGAAGGCCACGGGTGACGGTTCAACACGTAGATAGATGATGTTTACGTCTAGCCTTGAATGAAACTATTGTCGTGCTTTATGCTTCTTCTGTTTATTTTTTAAAATTTCTACTGCCATCGGACTTCGTCCTCCCCATTTGGAAGAAAAAAAATAATTTTATTAAATTTTCGATCATATATCATACTTTATAATTCTCCCACATGAGAGGACATTATTCCAAAGTTCAACAACACCACCCTCAACAATTCATGATTATATGGGACATTATGGGTCGTTTAGGTCCTTGGATATGCAGATCCCGGATATGTCACAAAACTAGATATACAAATTCTAGCATAGGTAAAACCTAGTTTTAATATCAATGTTGTTTGGTTAGCTTCTAGAAATATCGAATATATGACAATTCCCCGTTTGCCTCTACTAAGTTGAAAACTAGGTCTTGGAATTAGGTCTTGGAAATTTGTTGCTAAACCAGTTTAGCCATTCATTCCATTGATAATTCCATAGTAGTATATGTTGGGTTTATGTGGCCTTTAAAGGCCTTATGAGAGCTTGTATGAGATTTTATATAGTGGAACATAAACTCAGTGGGAGTGTAGTCCTTTTGTAGACCATACTAGACAAATGTTATTGCTAATACTCGGATTAGGCTCAACGAGGTAGGGCAACCGAGGTTTGGAAAAACCCAAGAAACTTGGGTATAGGGATCTACCGAGAAGAGTTTAGTGGGTTATCCCTTGATGCGGTTGGAGTGCACCCAGATGAGAGCCAAGGGACTGTGTGGCCCTTACGTGTGATGAATAGGCTTTAGAGACAGGGCTAAAACCTCATCGTTATATCATCACACGACATATACATAGATAGTCGTTTTGAGATTCACCAATGAAGGTGAAGCGTGTACTTGTGCGAGAGATTACCCCTATGCACCATAAAGTCATGGTTGCATCATGGTCTAGAAGACCATGATTTTTGTTTTTAGAGTAGAATATTAAATCCATAAACTAGGATTGCGTCCCCTAGTCTATTGGTTGACTTTGGTAGTCCAATCATAAACTCTTGCAATAGACTGTGGGTCATGGGAATTGCTGGGTCAGTTTGAGAAAGCTATGCGAATCGTGATTCGCAGTTGAAGGTGGAGTGCTCCCATGTATTGATAATTTCCTAGATCTAACGGATCCGATTCCCATCAAAATTAATTAATTTTATGTTATATAATTTTTAGAATGTTTATTTGAATTTTTGTGAATCTTTTGATATTTTATTTTTATCATTTGAATTTATAAATTAAGAAATATTAATTTTTCAATGTTTTAAATAAAATATAACATTCAAAAATTCTAAATATGAAATAAAATATTTTCTAAAAGTATTTGGGACCTCCATAACATATGGGGCCCAAAATTTAAAAAGATGTGGATTAGGCGGGGCCCACACGTGGCCACCAAAAGGGTGGCACGCCCCCACCCATCCACGTAACATTCTTGAGAAGAATGTTTATCCTCTTAGTTGGCTTATCCTTTTAGGTATAACCAACTTATATGATAAAGTTGAATATTTGAGATATTTACTAACTAATTCTTTGAATCAAGATTGATTGATCAAATAAAGAAGATATGATATATTAAAATATAAGCTTTTTTTATTTGACGGGAATAGATTTAGGTGTTGGGTTTATGTGGCCTTTAAAGGCCTTATGAGGGCTTGTAAAATGAAATGATATAGTGGAACATGAACTCAGTGGGAGTGTGGTCCCTTGTGGATCATACTAAGCAAACAATGGTTTGCTGATACCGATCTGTGCTTAACTATCTAGGCCAGTCGGTTGGGAAAAACCCATGTTACCTGGGCATGAAGAACAAACCGATGAGGGTTTATGGGTTAGCCCTTGATGAGGTCGAAAAATATGCCAGGATGAATGAGCCGAGGGACTGTGTGACCCTTATGTGTGATGGTAGCCTACTGAGACGGGGGCCAAAACCTAATCCATGTTCCATCACACGGCATGCATATTGATAGATCGTTCGGGAAAACCAGATATCCACCTTTAAGTGAAGCGTATGCATGTGCGAGAGATACCCCTATGCGCCATAGAGCTGTGGTCGCATCAGGTAGTGGTGACCTTGACTCGTCTCTAGGGGTGGACCTGTAATCCACATACCGGGATTGCGACCCTTCGATTCATCGATCTGACTTTGGTGACCCGCTAATGAGCCATTACTTGGACTGTGGGTCAAGGAAAGCACTAGATCAGTTCGATAAAATTAGTGTAGTCTGTAGTCCACAATTGAAGATGAAGTACCCCGTTATTATAGATTGGATTCTTAAAACCATATGGATCATTTTCCTATCATAATTAATTGTATTCATTTTATTATTAAAATGATTTTAGTTTTATTATTTGAATTTTTTATGAATCTCTCATTATTTTATTTGTGATTTTTGAACTTATAAAAATACAGTTATTGTTCTTACAAAGTCATAAAAATTCAAATATATATTTTAAACTGTTTTATTCAATTTTAAAAATAATATTTTTTTTATAAAAAATTCATAGGGGCATAGTGCACATGGACCCACCATGTGGCATGTGGGTGGGGGCCCACATATGCCACAAAAGGGTGACACGCCCCACCCTCTTTGTATTCTCTTGTTTGCTTTTAAGATAATGTTAGTTTGATTTGTGGCATGTGGTCAAACTTGGAAGGGATATATTGGCCATGGCTTTATCTATTTTGTAGCAAGTTTGTTTTAAAGAGATATGGTCGATTTGAATTGATATGGATCTTATCTTATTAATATTTAGTAGAATTTATCTACTTGATATTATTTGTCATACCCTTATGGAATATGTGATATAGATCGTGCAATTTGATAAAATGCATGATATTTATTTTATTTAAATATATTGATGGGAAAATGGTTTAGGAAAATGGGGATAATGGTCCAAGCACCTTCCATAATGTTGATGGCCCATTTATAGAATGGATGGCTCAGATCTCTCACCCAACAAGTCACCCTTGATCGACTGTCTATGTTCAATCTCACAAGAAGAAGCAAGCTAACGAAAACCCTAAGAAACCCTAATATTATTCAAAGCATATAAAAAGGGATTGTTTCTACCCAAAAATCTCTACACCTTATCTCTTGTACCTAATTCCCATCTTTCTCTCTCATATCCCAAAAATGGGGTACACACCACCTTCTCATGTTTGATCTCTCTCTCTCCCACATTCTGAAAGAACCTAAGGGTTTAGGTTGTGGAGTTCTTCTCTCCTATCTCTCAAATATGGATTTATGCCTAAGGGTTTTAGGTTTTAGCAAAAAGAGAATTCACCTAGGATTTGAGTTTGTGATTCAAGGGGTTTATGTTCTATTAGTGTAGCTTGGCCGAAATTTGCTTTCCCGATTTGAGATTGAAGTTAGACCGTTGATCCCGCACCATCGGATGGTGGTGACTCGGTGTGGGGTGTAATAAGCCCGGTTGAGGTAATCTCCGGTACTCTGCTTTTTGTTTTTTGCAATCTTATCTTTTATTCTCAAGCGTAGTGCATAGTTGTTTCAATGGCATCAAGTTGTTAAGATCTTAGTTTTATTGTTATGTTGATTTTATTTTGAAATTTATCTTATTATAATAAAGACCACCTGTAAATGATCTTTTGCCAAAAGAAAGGAGTGAAAAAAAAAATGTATTCCCCGATAAAAGATCACGTAGGTCTTTCTTTCATTGGTATCAGAGCTATTGATACTTGATGTCATTAGTTATCTTTTCTCTTTATTGAGTTTAAATGAAGCTTGAGATATAAGAAAGCTAATGAACTTTGTGGTTAAGAAATACACTCACGGTGAAGAATTATTGAAATATTCCAACATCGAAAGGCACTATGCATAATGAGTATTTTGGGCTATTTTGGAGTAGAGATATGAAAAATTTAATGAGGAATTTTGTATTACATACTTCAGTGGTATTTTGCGTATTTAAGAGTAGGATCTGCCTGAAAAATTTTAGTGGGAGATCCTAACGAAATTGAGAGTTATGGAATCATCAATGAAGGGTGTCAGTTCTGACCCTGCAAAATCCAAGAACTGTCCATTGAGTTCCGTGATTTTTACCACCAATCATATGATTTTATTTCTTGTTGAAATTTTACTATAACTCACAAAATTGAGTCTACTTTCAAGCAAAAAAAATTTGATCAAGAAATTCCTTGTGGTTTGAAAGATATGATCAATTTATTGAAAAGTGCACGTGTTGTTTTCTGCAACAAAAACTGTTTCCATGACTTGGAAGTCATGATTTTATTTCTATAATTAACAGAATGTTTTATAGTCCACACTAAATTTTTAGACTTCCATTCTGAGTCTATTTTCTAATAAAATTTATTTGAAAGAGAAATATATATGGGAAGAATGGAATACAAATTTTGGATTGAAGAGATGTCTTATGTGGCTTGTGGAAATATATGTGTTATCAATATGTGTCTAATTTCAAACAAAATTGGTTTAAAAGGGAAACTCCATGATGGTAGAAAAAAAAGACAATTTTACTAGATAATGTTTATCATGGAATTCCGCAATATGATTTATTTTGTGACATGAATGTTACTTATTTATTTCTCTAAAGGAAAGTATTATTTGGGATTCAAACTATGATGTTATGATTTGGTTTTGAGTCTAGTTTTCAACACAAAAGATTTCAAGAAGAAATTTTTTGAGAATTGAGAAAAATAAATTTTTTATTAAAAGGTGCTCAACTTGATTTTCAACTGAAAAATTGCATTATGACCTAACTGTCACTGAAACGAAGACTCACTATATGGTATGATTTAGGAATGGAACTGAGCAATATTTTCTATTTTTGAGTCTATTTCAATACTCAAAAGGATTCAAAGATAAACTTTTTATGAGTTGACAGATGTCATATTTTTATCATGGGATGTACATGTTCTATGCTGCAGTAAATTAAAAGATGTGGCATGTTAAGGCACATCCTTGAATTCCCAATTATGGAGACCTTTAAGACTCATTTTAAAAGGCTTTATAGTGTATCATGAGTATGGTCTACTATAGTACAACTTCAGAGAGATGTAATACAGAGTTGGCAAGATAAAACACTCTATGTGAAGAATATTCGATCTGAAAATAGCAGAAAGAATGAACACAATACCTATAAAAGCATCTTGGTTTTTTAAAATGAATGGATATATAGAGAGACTTGGTAGTAGCATATAAACGTTAAAGATCAGTGGGAGAATTGAAATTATGATATTTGAAATAATGGGATAAAGAAGAGATTTTCTTCATGGTGTAAGATAGGAGAATCTAAGTGCCAAAAAGATGGACACTTCGTGACATGTGAAACCAATGACCAATATATTCTCCAACAATTATATGCACTTTCAAGATCATAAAAGATTGTCAAACAAGTAAAAGCGATGAATCAAGAAAGCCCAGGTACCACACTATATGGTTTTGAGGTATGAAATATATCCCACATTATACGGTAAGGTCATATAGGGAAAGAGGATTCAATAACTTTGTTTAATATGCTTTGGTTATATTTTGGCTAATTGTTTTATGAATATGTATGGAGTGTATGGACATTAAGTGTTAAGTACTAACAAATTTGAAATAGTCGGTTTTGAATACCATGTGTTTTTGTTCCTCATTGTGCTTGAGTATGAAGTACTTAAGGTAGTAATACACATGGAGATGTGATTTGATCAAGGGCTTTGAGCCCTAAGGATAAAACACGCGCGATGGGTGCAGGTCATTCAAATATGTAAGCATAAAGGGAGAGTTCTGGTGGAACTTGGTCTTGGTGACCATCATTTCAATAATGTCCATAATATGATGTGTTGTATGTGATGATGATCTCTTGATAAATTCTCTATAATTGCCAAAAAGGAAGTACTTTGTCAAGGTTGCAATAGACATTATTTAATCGTGCTTTATTTGGATAAAATTATAAGATGGTATATATGATTTGTTTTATGGTCCATGAACTTAAC
>NW_006494942.1:1011957-1024558 GCF_000471905.2 Amborella trichopoda
AAAATAGCCTAAGTCTATGAATATGGTTTTGAGAAAACCACATAGTCTTGCAACGTCCATTAAGTCTTTATGAAAATCATTTTAAACTGTCACACTATTATATTACTATTGCTTGTGGATGCATATATATATATATATATACACCAAGTCAATTTTTTTTTAATTAAACAGAAAAACATTGTGTCTTGAAGGTATTTATAAAAGTGGGAGAAAAACTATCACGCATTTTTTTTTAAGTACCTATATGCTTTGGCCCATGTTTCTAGTTATTTAGAATCCTTGATTACCTAAGACTTTAAACCATAAAGAATGTTGTAGGAATGCTATAGTGTTGGGCTTCCCTAACACATGTTGTATTGTTTAGATAACTTGGTTTGTATGAATTTACTACCAAGATGTCTAGTGTTGTTGTACCTTTGTGGTTCATGAACGGTTTTGCATATTGGGAAACTAACGGGTATTGAATTACATATTGCATGAGACTTGATATGCTACTTCATGATATATGCATAAGAATGTTGAGAATGTATATATGTGCAATAATTGAGTGGGAGCTGCTACAGTCCCATGTTTTTTTTAGCTGCTTGGATATTTAGATATACAGGTGCAAGCTATCTCACAAATCCAGAAGTCTATATCTAGATATGTGTTCATGTTTGGATGGGGTGCAGTTTCTTGGAAATCAAAGAAACAGGATGTGATGAAATTGTCCACATTGAAGGCAGAGTACGTGGCGTGTTGTCTGGTGATCGAGGAGGCCGTATAGATTAAGAAATTTCTTAATCGACTTGACTTTCACCTCGTGTGTTGTGAGACGGTAAGAATTTTCTGAGACAGAACGGTGACGATATGCGTGTTAAAGGAGCCACAATTTCATAAGAACTCTAAGCATATAAAACCATGTCTTTATCACCTGAGGAATGAGGTGAGATTGAGAAAGATCGAGATCTAGATAAATTAAATATTCCAGTGGGAGCACTTACTAGTATTTGACATGCTAAATGGAACAACAGACTATAATATTGTACACCCATGGAACCCAAATGTTTAGTGCTGGTTATATGGCTACAACAGGGAGCAGCTTATTTAAAGAAATTTTTTGAGCCCATGAACATACAACCACATGCGAAGACGGTACGTGATGGTCTTTTGCAACAACATGTCTATGATTCGCGATGCGATGTGAAAGATGAGGTACGATCATTTTTGGGATAATATCCGAGCAACAAAGAGAAAAATGTGTTGCCTCTATAAATCCTTTTGTGAAAGGATTGATGGCAAAAGCCATGATTACTGTATTGAGATAATAAGTAAAATTGTTTGAGAGAGAATATAATTGAGAGAGAGAGATGAGAATGAGAGAAAGTGAGAAAGAGATAATGGAAGGCCAAGTAAGAGATGTTGGGTTTATGTGGCCTTTAAAAGCCTTATGAGTGCTTGTAAAATGACATGATATAGTGGAACATGAACTCAGTGGGAGTGTGGTCCCTTATGGATCGTACTAAGCAAACGATGGTTTGCTAATATCGATCTGTGCATAACGATCTAGGTTAGTCGGTTGGGAAAAACCCATGTTACCTGGGCACGAAGAACAAATAGATGAGGGTTTATGGGTTAGCCTTTGATGAGGTCGGAGAACATGCCCGGATGGGTGAGCCGAGGGACTGTGTGACCCTTGTGTTTGATGGTGGCCTACTGAGACGGGAGCCAAAACCTCATCCATGTTCCATCACACAGCATGTATATTGATAGATCGTTCGGAAAAGCTAGATATCCACATTTGGGTGAAGCGTATACATGTGCGAGAGATACCCCTATGAGTCATAAAGCTGTGGTCACATCAAGTAGTGGTGACATTGACTCATCTCTAGGGGAGGATCTGTAATCCACAGACTGGGATTGCGAACCCTTGACTTATCAATCTGACTTTGGTGACCGCTAATGAGCCCATGCTTGGACTGTGGGTCATGAGAAACACTTGGTCGGTTCGATAAAGCTAGTGTGGTCTGTAGACCACAGTTGAAGGTGGAGTACCTCGTTATTACATATTGGATTCTTAAAACCATGTGGATCTTTTTTCCATCATATTAATTTAATTGTGTTCATTTTATTATTAAAATGATTTTAGTTTTATTATTTAAATTTTTTATGAATCTCTCAATATTTTATTTATGATTTTTGGACTTATAAAAATACAGTTATTGTTCTTACAAAGTTATAAAAATTCAAATATATATTTTAAATTATTTTATTTAATTTTAAAAATCTTTTTTTTTATAAAATTCTATGAGTGCACATGGGCTCACCATGTGGCATGTGGGTGGGGGCCCACATGTGTCACAAAAGGGTGGCATGCCCCACCCTCTTTGGATTCGCTTGTTTGCTTTTAAGATAATGTTAGTTTGATTTGTGGCATGTGGTCAAATTTTGGACGAGATATATTGACTATGGCTTTATCTATTTTGTAGCAAGTTTGTTTTAAAGAGATATAGTCAATTTGAATTGATATGGATCTTATCTTATTTATATTTAGTAGTATTTATCTACTTGATATTATTTGACATATCCTTGTGGAATATGTGATATGGATCGTGCAATTTTATACAATGCATGATGTTTATTTTATTTAAATATATTAATGGGAAAATGGTTTAAGGAAAGGGTAATAATGGTCCAAGCACATTCCATAATATTGATGGCCTATCTATGGAATGGATGACTCATATCTCTCACCCAACAAGTCACCCTTGATCGACTGTCTATGTTCAATCTCATAAGAAAATGCAAGCTAACGAAAACCCTAAGAAACCCTAATATTATTCAAAGCATATAAAAAGGGATTGTTTCTACCCAAAAATCTCTACACCTTATCTCTTGTACCTAATTCCCATCTATCTCTCTCATATCCTTAAAAGGGGCACGCACCACTCTCTCATGTTTGATCTCTCTCTCTCTCTCTCACATTGTGAAAGAACTTAAGAGTTTAGGTTATAGAGTTCCTCTCTTCTATCTCTCAAATATGGATTTATGACTAAGGGTTTTAGAGTTTAGCAAAAAGATAATTCATCTCTCTCAAACTAAGTGGCTAAGCACATTCGCCTAGGGTTTGTGATCAAAGGGGTTCATGTTCCATTGGTGTGGCTCGATCGAAATTTGCTTTTTCGGTTCGAGATTGAAGCTAGACCGTTGATCCCGCGCCATCAGATGGTAGTGACTCGATGTGGGGTGTAATAAGCCCGGTTGAAGTAATCTCCGACACTCTTCCTTTTGTTTCTTGCAATCTTATCTTTTATTCTCAAGCATAGTGCATAGATGTTTCACTGGCATCACGTTGTTAAGATCTTGGTTTTATTGTTTTATTGATTTTATTTTGAAATTTATCTTATTATAATAAAGATCACATGTAAGTGATCTTTTGCCAAAAGAAAAGGTAAAGAAAAAAAAAATTGTATTCTTCGGTAAAAGATCACATATGTCTTTCTTTCATTAGAAAATAGAGGATAAAGCTCTAGCTCATCTCTTTGAATCTTGATGGTGGATCAAAGAGATTGATGGCTCAAATCTCTCACCCCACTACTCTTCTTAGATCAATGGTTGAGATTTGACCCTACGAATTGAGACAAAATCTATAGCATAAAAAATTTATAAAAAGAGGTGTTCCCTCATAAAATGAGATATGTATTATCTTCTCTCTCTTTAACAATTCTCTCTCCCTACTCAAAATTCCCCTCTCTTTCAAAGGGGAGGCATGCCCCAATTTTATCTCTATCTAAGTTGCACTATGTTTTGGTGGCATGTACTACATCTATTCTTTGTGGGTGGCAAAGGGGTGGAACCCCTGCTAGTAGATCTTTCCCCATCTCTTCATATTTATCTTTTATCTCTCTAAAATCAAGCTAAGAGGCTTGATGAAGATTAAGTCATCTCCCTCTCTCTTCATATTCATCTATCATCTCTCTAAAATCAAGTTATTGAGTGGATTTTTGCCATAGTAGGGAAATCAACTTACCGATCATAGATCCCGAGCATTATCGGAAGAAGGAGACTCAACATGGGGTGTACTAAGCCCGGTTGAGATAATCTCCGACAATTTTACCTTTTTAAATGTTTACTTCTCTTCCCATAAAACATTAAAGTCTTCTTTTTATTTCTTGAATAAAGAATTATATTTGAAGATGCAGCAATTAAGAATCGATTTTATTTTTATTTCAAGAGTGGTTTGATTATAATTGGACATTGTAAGTGATCTTGCTGGTGTAGGGATAAAGAATTTTTTTTTAAATATATACACCGTGCTTTATTATAAAGTCCTTTCAGTATATGTCCAATAAAAATAAGGGAAAATTATGGATACCCCCAAAATGAACTTTGTAGACATTCTATCTCTAGTACTTTTGATGTCACACCTATAATCCAAACACTGTTTTTTCTTGCTTTTATCCCTTAGTCAAAAAATAAATATTTAAAAGACTAAACTACCCTTCCCCTACCTTACTCCCTACCCATTAAATCTCTCTCTCTCTCTCTCCCCGCCGTCTCTTTCTATCTCTACTTACACTCTCTCTCTCTACCCGCCTCTCTCTCTCTCTCTCTCTCTTGCATTGAAAAAATACAATCCAGCACAAAAGTGTACTAGATTGGCTTATAGAATTCCAAAAGCCTCATTGACAGTTCAGCACACTTCTGTACCGGACCGAAATTTTTTAATTCGATTTAGCACAAACATGTGTCGGACTGGTCACAAGGCTTATGGACCAAAGGCTGGTTGGACACAATTTTGTGTCGGACCACATGTTTTCAAGGCGAGAGAGAGAGAGAGAGAAAGGTTTATAGAAAGAGAGGGGGCAGATTAGAGAAAAAGAGAGAGACAAGGCAGGTAGAGAGAGAGGGTGAGTAAAGAGAGCGAGATTTAAGGGGTAGAGAGTAAGGGAGGGGAAGGGTAGTATAGTTTTTAAAATATTCATTTTTTAACTGGGGTAAATGCAAGAAAAAACAGTGACTAGGATACGGGTATGATACTAAAAACATTAGGGGTATCCATAATTTTTCCTTTATTTTTTCCTTGGGATATATGCCATAGAATTGGGGGCTACTGATGCAAATCGCATTCGAAACATTTTATTTTATTTTTTTAAATTAATTTGCAGGGATTAAGTAGGTTTTTAATCTTTTTTGGGATTAATATTTAGGGCTTAAGGCATGAGGGGTAAAAAGGGTACTTACATTAGAATTTAGTGGTTGTTATTTTTGTGGGAGTTGATTTCCTTAAGTGGGATGTGTGGGTATGAATGGGTAGATAAGGAAGGGGAAGTGAAACTCCTATTTTCATGGGAGTTAGAGATTTGGAAAAATATTTTATGAGTTAGAGATTTGGAGAAATATTTTATGAGGGGGAGCGGGAAGGCTTGGGGGGAGAGAGATTTACGTGACAAGGAGATAAGCTAGAGAGAGAAATAGATTAATGTGGGAAGAGAGATAAAAAGATTGACATGATGGGAGAGAGTAATTAGGTTTTCTTGTTTCTTATTTTTCTAGTTTATATGGAAATATTTTTATAGAGAGACTTAAACTTGAATATTTTGTATAGAGTTTATTCTTATCAAAGAAGGAGTTTCTTCTCCCTTTGAGCTTGATTTATAACCACTTTAAATTCTCCATTGTTGATGATTTTATTTGTGTTTCAAGATCAAAAGAATGTCAGGTTTAATTTTCCGGACTCCTTTTGCATCATTTGGCATTAGAGCATGGTTCGAAAAGGGTTAGTGAATGGAGGTCGCAACTATAAGAATGTCGAGCATGACCAAATATACAAGCAAATCAACAACTTGAAGGAAATACTTAAAAAGTTGTTGCAAAAAGAAAGATTGCAATATCACATATCGAACAAGCTGAGATCTACAATGTTCGATCCATATTGGGCGAGTTCTTGTGGAGATCAACGTAAATCAAGCGCGAGTCTGAGTGGGAACGACTTGATGTTATCCTTTATTGCACTTATGGGTTTGATGCACAACAACATCGATGGGAGCATGAATGCAGAAAAAAGTTGGGTAACAGACAACTCTAAAGCTGATGTGATTGGCGTAGGGAGTAGACCGAAATCAATGTATAGACGAGCAATGAAAGAATTTTTTCACATCCAGATCTCTACCCCTAGAGCGAGATCATCTCAGGCTGGGAGACTGATACCTCCAACCTGAGGAGTTTCTATCCCTACAATAAAACATGAGCATCACACAAGTAAACATATAAATATATGTGATTTTTTTATCAAAGAAAATCCTAAATTTCTCACTAGACAGGTTGATGCATTGAAAGAAACAAAAAGATCCTAAATCTAATGAGAAAAAGGTAGATATATTTAAAAATCAACCTGTTGAAAAAGAAAAGATAAGTAAGGATATGCCTAACATTGTTATTGATAGAATGATTGATGATTCTAAATCTGATAAAGAAGAAATTCATTATTGCATTAATCAGAAGAAAAAGTTAAGTTTTAACATTATTTATGTTGAAGATAATGTTAAATTTCAAAGTGATTCACTCATAATGAACAAGGAAGAGTAACCCACAACTGTAATCAAAGGAGATTTGGGATTGGATGAGAAAATGTGGATCGTGGTTTCTGATCAAAGCAAAGTGTTGATGGTTAGACATGAACCGTCTTTATTGTTGTTGAGTGAGGAGATTCCACCTAAGTCTTCCAAAGAGGAAGGTGTGGCTCCACTCTCTATGCAACGACCTACAGATGAAAGTGATGTTGATGACAATTCTAGTAAGGATATTGTTTCTCTTAATGTATTTTCTGATTTTGGGAGGCCATGGAGATGCATACCAAGGAAATAAAGTTGTTTTCAGCTTTGTTTCTTAACAATTTTCTTTGACGTAAATAATAGGGAAAAGTTTATATAGAGCCAAGGCTCTAAACAATCAAGTTGGAGCCTACTACAAAAATTTCACTAGAAGAGGTTGTTTTGATGCTCGAATATGTTCAAATTGATCATCTTGACATCAAGATGTATGGACATGAGAAAAAATAGATTTTAAGTATTGGAAATAGTGTATTTTGTAATGCATTTTTGGACCGTCAATTTTTAGAATTTTCAAATTTTCATATATCTGTTGATTTACACTATTTTCTAAGGTTTAAACTTTAAAAATAAAGATGAAAATATATTTTAAAGCTATTACAAAGATTTTCAGTATTGAAACCACATTTCTCGACACTATTTCAAGGTAGGCTTTAATGCGATTGTTTAGAACCTAGGCTCTATACAAACTGTACCCTAAATAATATCCACCTTGAAGTTGATAATGAAGTCCTCAAGAGTGGCTAAGTCATTAATTTGTTTTGAGTTGAAGATCCCAATCTCAACTCATGAATTATGTGCTGAATGTAGGGCTTATCTTGATCCACTGCAAAATTTGTGATCAAATTTTCTCAAGTTTCTTTGATAACGGGTTACAATGCTTGAGGGACATGGAGGCCCATGGTTTTTGTTTTTCACATTCCACTCTTATTGGTGTTTACATATTTGATTGACGCAATAGAGATATGGAGAGTATAAGTGCCATTATGCAATTCCATATTAAAGTTCTCAAGTGTGAATTCATTAGTGGCCCTTGCATTGCCAATATACTTTATCACCCCATTGCAAAGTTATTGAGCTCTTTACCGCAAACTTGATGATTGATACTATAAATTATAAAGGTAATGATTTTTTTGAGATAGTTTTGATCAGGGCTCTCAAAGAAGGAATGAGCCATGGTATCTTAAATTTCTTTCTTCTTAGACCATATGATTTGACATCCTTGTTGTTAATAGTGCGTGCATGTGCTTGAACTCTAGAGATTTTGACTTGGTTGTTCAAGTTCATGGGTTAGGTGTTAAGTGGGGCTTAGATTCAAGTGATTTTAATGGGAATTCTTTTATTGCACTTTATGCCTTTGGTTCGTTGTGGAATGCATAGTTTTCTTTTAAAAATTAGTAAGATGGGGCTTAAAGATAAGATGTTCTTAGATGTGGCTTTATGATAAGAGCTTGTGTTGTCCACATACATGGAGGAAGCGATATTAAGTTTTGTTTCAAATTTCATGGACTTACGCTTGACTTTGAGTAAGCCGACTTTTGCTAGCTCCTTGTTAGCATCCACAACTCTTGCCATTCTTGAACAAGTAAAGAAACCCATGCTTTCATGTTGAATTTGAGACCTCAAGCAGTGTTTGAATCAAATGTGGGTTCATTTACATTTTGCACCTTACTTTAAGTTGTGAGACCATATATTTCTTCCTTGCACTCAAAGCAATTAATCAATTGAGCCTTGAAGTAGTGATAGCAGTTGTCAAGTTCTTGGGCACACCAGATGAAGAATTTGTCGAGCTTGGTAATATTTGGGGCTATGAAATAACAGTTATTCCACGAGCTAAGGGCATCTGTATCAAACATGAACCTCACTTCCTAGAAGCTTTTTGGGAAATCAGCAAAGTTGCAACTTATGTTATAATCATGGAGTTAGTTGGTATTTGCTTATTTCCAGGGCAATTCTTTCAAGACCACACATGGGAGAAAGCTTTTTCAATCATGAATCAAACTTCTTTGGTGGGAAACAATGCTTCTTCTTCCGCAAGGAGGGTCGATTTTGATCCTTCAATCCTCAATTTGTTCCGCATTGTATATGTCAAATGGATGCTCATCGAAGATGCATCCCGGTTATTCAGCTTCATGCCTTACAAAGAGCATTTGTGTGGCGATGTTGGACTTCACTCTCAGCTAAGGGAGTCGATGATGCCACAGCAAAACTTGAGCCGAGTTTTTTTTAAACTCGAGAAGTACGATACAAATCGCATCTGAAATATTTTATTTTGATTTTTGAAATTAATTTTCAAGGATTATGTAGGTTTTTTCTAATCTTTTATTGAGGTTAATATTCAAGGCTTAAGGCATGAGGGGAAAATGAGGTATTTACTTTAGAATTTAGTGGTTGCTATTTTTAATGGGAGTTGATTTCCTTAAGTAGGACGTGTGGGTATGAATGGGTAGATAAAGAAGGGAAGTGAAGCTCCTATTTTCATGAGAGTTTAAGATTTAGAGAACTATTTTATCTGGGGGTGGGGAGGGGAGAAGATTTACATGACAGAGAGAAGAGCTAGAGAGAGAAAGAAATTAACGTGGGGAAGAGAGAGAAAGAGATTGACATGAGGGAGAGAGAGAGAGTAATTGGGCTTTTTAGTTTCTTATTTTATTGGTTTATATGAAAACAGTCGAGTTGAAAATTTTGTAGAGAGTTTATTCTCATCAAAGAAGGAGTTTCTTCCCCTTTTGGGCTTGATTTCAGCCACTTTAAATTCTCTATTGTTGTTGATTTTGTTTGTGTTTCAAGATTGAAAAAAGGCCGGATCTAATTTCCTAAACACCTTTTGCATAGGCTACCAAGCGTTTTGTTGCTCAACTATTCCAAAAATGGCCTCTCTGGTGGAAGAATTAAAAAGTTGGGTATACGATCCCAAGTTCCGATGGCAATAGGAAACTACTGTAAAAAAAATGAAGAGCAAATTATACATAAACCAAGGCTAGAAAAACCAGTAGGTTAGATTGGGACCCCTAAGGTTTTGAGTCCGGTTAGGGGTGGTTTGGGTTATAGTGTCCTAGGATACACCCCCATAAAATGTCCGACCCAAAACCGGTCGGTTAGGGGTCGAACCGGTTGTGTTTTTGTCTAACCGACCGTTTTTCTGCTAACCAAACCGGTTAACCGATATAACAGGCTTTTTGACAAATAACAGGCATGTTCATTTTCAATGGTATTTGTTGCATGAATCCACTTTTAACCACTTTATTTATTCGTTTGCCTACCATTTTTGGGGTTTTTTGTGCTATATTGCTGTAAAACACTATTAAATGTCTATAAAACAAGGATAGTTGAATCAAAAATTGAAAATTTAAGAGTTCTTGTGGATTGAAATAGTGGATTTTCACGCCTTTTAAAATTTTTGCCATTTCGTCAATATCATCTTCAATAGCTAACGATTCTTGATGAAATTTGAGTGTTTTGAATCATAATCGAAGCATTTACCATATCCTTGTTTCAATTTGTTCAAAAAACAAAAGATTGGGAGTTGGTTTTGGCCCGAAAACCTACTGCTCAAAGAACTTGTTTTCGATCCCAAAAAAAAGATTTTGGATCAATTTATGAGTCATTTTTTTATCAAAGTAATTTGTGGATTTTGATCATCAAGGCTTCATCTATCATGTAAATTAAGTATATTTATGATTAACTACATGTTTTTATATGAATATTTTTTCCTTGATGTCATGAAAATTTCATAGATCTGAGTTTTTGGTGATTTTTCGATTAAATAAAATAACCAACAAAATTATGAGATTTAGTGCGTTTGAAAGATGATCGAAGCTTTTACAATGCTTGTGTGTTGATTTGTTCAATTATCATTAACATATGATGATCATTTCTTGCTTGATATGTTGCCTGATTTTAGAGGTTTTTGAGAAATGTTTTTTTAAATAAATATTTTGCTTAATAAAATAATTTTTTGATGATTATGGAAAGTGTTTTTCTATTTTGCTTAATAAAATTAAATTTTTTTATAAAATTATGTTTGTTTGATAAAAACATATTTTTTGACGAATATGACAAAAAAAATTGATTCTTCTTTTTTGATGAATATGGAAAGTGCATGATAATGTTGCTCAATCTTTTACTTGATTTCTTTAAAATATGTGTTTTTTAAGTGCATGATATAGCCAAAAGGTTTGCATGTTGACTGAGGGATAGCATGTGAATGCTGAAGTAAATATCTAATGGTTGTGATGTAGTATGTTGATTCACTTTTACGAAATCTTTGCAAGTTGAGTTTTTTAATTCTTGATGACATGCTTCAAACAGTACCCTAGGAATCCTTAGAGCGAGACACAACAATACCCCAACCCCCGTCACCACTCTCATCACTATCTATTGTTAGTTGGACTTTATAACTTCATCTATTGAATTAATGTCAAATTATAAATTGTCTTGCATATCTACATAGTATTCATATATAATTTATATAAAAAGTTGTTTTAATTTGTTTTTGTAAAATAAATGTAGATAATAACATAGTATACACTTGATCCAAGTTTTTCCTTTCTTTTTTTTTTCTTTTTTGGGGGGTTTCTGACCCATTTTTTTTAAAAAAAAATTACATGAGGTTAACCGCCCAATTCTTACAGCTTCTGACCCCAGGTTAACCGTTTGAGAAGTCTTTATTTAAAACACAACTTTTCAAAAAATTCTCCAATTTTTCAAAATTCATTCAGAACTCCGAGTTTTTCAAAAGATCTCTAAAAAATTTTATTTTTTTGATGGATTTAATGTAAATTAATATTTTATTTTTTCAAAGAAAAAACTTCACTCTAAATTTATCTTTTCATTAACTTCATATTATTGAAATTTGGTATAGAAATGAGCACATTAATACTGAAATATAACTGTCCTTATAAACTGCAAATCATAATCTTATAATGTCATTTTACATATCCAATTTTTTTGCTCCATTTTTTTGTACAGTCCAATATTTAAGATTCTATAACTTGACCACAGTTAACAATTTGAGGAATAATAAAATATCGGCAGACCAAAACATCAGTAACAAATCAATTTTATTTCAAAATGTCGAAGGACAACATTGGTCAAAATAGCAAATCATCCAAAAATAAGGTAAGCTATAGGATCATGAATATTTTGAATTTGGTTGAAAAAAACATATAGTAAAAAAATTCGGATATGTAAAGATGACACAATATAGGATTATAATTTGCAACTATTGTATAGATATGCTAAAGCCCATCAAACAATAACTTCCCATCAAACAATAACTTTATAGCCTTACTAGTGTTATTAGAGTAATATTTAAGAAACTTTTGTTGAAACTTCAATTAAACAACGCTTACTATATTATCACATCATAAAACATATTGTATATTTATTGGGAGCACAATATGAAACAACAATACTAAACACAAGAACTAATTAGCAAATAACAAGAATTATGCTTGCTATGTTATCACATCACAAAACATATCATAGATTTATTGGGAGCTCAAAATGAAACAACAATACTAAACACAAGAACTAATTAACAAATAACCAGAATAGTGAATAAAGGTATAGGATTATTTTTCAAAGAAAAAAACAAAAAACCCCCTCAATATAAGATTGAAGGCTAATGCAAAGATCCAAATATGTAAAATAATGGTCTATCCAAAATTCCATGTTATACACCAAGAAAACACCAAAATATAAAATAAAATATAAAATTAATCAAACCTCTCTATCCATAAAAAAAACGAACAAAATGCTTATGAAAATTTGATTCTCGCAATGAACTCTTGGCCATCTAAATCTTATGTACTATTGAATGTTCAAAAAAAAAAAAAGATTTTAATTAGGTCACTCTTCTTCTAATTCTACCAATAATTTTAAGATATACAATTATTTCATTATTTTTTTAAGAAGTGTATTATTTATATTTTTTGAACTTTTTTTTAAGTGTATTGGTGAAAATTTTGATATAAGTTTTTTTGGGAAAATTTACACACACACACACA